>CAUYLG010070396.1:0-205482 GCA_963573385.1 Cacajao melanocephalus
TTGCACTGGTTTCTTCCCATTTTTGTGGATTTATCCACCTGTCGTCTTTGTAATTGCCGACTTTCAGATTGGGTCTGAGTGGACGTCTGGCTTGTTGGTGATGAAGTTTTTTCTGTTTCTTAGTTTTCCTTTGGTGGATGCCCCCTTCCTCACAGAGCTTGGCCTTCCTGGGTTCAGCTGTGCTTACTGTGAAACACTCAGTCCTCAGCGCTTCCAATTGTTGTTCTCCTTGTGGGGATGGGACCAGCCGAACCCGACTCAAAGGGCACCCAGTTGCGTATACTCCGCACTGAGAAGCACTGCGCCGCGCCGGGGTGCCGGCAAAACAGCTGCGCCGGCCAAAAGAGTCGCACTGGCGACACGTGTGGCTCCTCCGCTGGGAATCTCCCAGTTTGTGGGCCACAGAAATTAGTCTGAAATTGCGGCGTTCACTCGCTCTCTGTGCTTTCACTGGGAGCTACAATCCTGAGCTGTTGTTAATCAGCCATCTTGGATCTCTCTCCCAGGTTTTTGCTTTTAAAAACATTTTTATCATTTTGGCAAAGTGAATGATTATTATTTTAGAGTGACCTGTGATCCTATTTGGTCAAGTGTTTTAATCCTTTGACATATTTGACAGGCTTCCTAAAATCAAATTTCAACTTCAAAATTAAGTCTTTTTTGTTGACCTCTCACTTTAGGATACTACAGAGGGCCCCTGAAGCATCGAAAAGAGAGATAAATAGGGTTATCTGATTTGTTAAATTACATGAGAAGCACTGTCAAATAAGAAATAATGTTTAACCTTCTTCAATTTATATTTTTATAAATGTTAATATGTTCCAAAATTGTATAGGGCTCCTAAAATTCTGATATGTCTGGATATATACCATCAGTTATAATTATGGTTGTTACGTTAAATTATTGTAGGCCACAGAAACAACCAAATTTCCTTGTCAACTGTGTTTTAAACTAGGACCATTTTAAGTTGTTTCCACATTTAATTGCTTAATTCTAATGCAGTTTCTGAAAAATTCACAAGCAAGCAAAATCCTGGAGCACTGTTATCTTCAAGGAGGTTCACCAAAGGATGGCATGACATGCACCCTTAAATACAGGTTTCTGATAACTTTAGAATATTATTTAAACTAGGTAAGAATTCCCAGAACTCTAATGAAGAGATTGACTGGTTTATAAAACTGCTAACCAAAGCAGGACAAAAATTAACTGAATACCAAGAAAATACTTTGCCAGATTTTCATACTATATCAGCTGGTACTGAAACTGTTTAGATAAGCAATGTGAATGTATCTCATGGCCCAAGTAAAATTACCTATGAGAACTCATATTAAAACAAAACTTAAATAGCAGTTTTGTTTCTCTAATTTAGGTGGATAGGTATTTAGGAGAATGTAACTCTAATGTTAAGGATGGACTCATAGAGAACCTGAATGGCTGCCTCATCCTTCTGGAGCCCTTAAAGCTTTCATTATTAAAAGCTCTGCATTTTCATAACTCATCATGGAAGAGATAAAATGATCCAAATTAAAAATATATGTTGGTGTGGTGACTGTTCTGCATTGCTAAATGGTTTATGGCAATGTTGGGTTTGTCACAGCCATAATCCTGGGAAGACAATCAAAACTTCATATTCATTTCTGCTACTTGATGGGCTGTTTAAACATTTATAAAGGGATTTCATTCAGTTGTGCTTTCTTTGAATTCACTCAGGGCAAAAGAATAAATAAATGTATCCTTACAGAAAAACAAAGACACTTGATAATTGACTTGTGATGCATGACTTTTGTTCAAATTCACCTCAATCACAAATGAATTCGGGTACAGAGAAAACACATTTAATAACTTCATCTAGGCCGGGTGTGGTGGCTCCCGCCTGTAATCCCAGCACTTTGGGAGGCCAAGCAGGCGGATCACCTAAGGTGAGGAGTTGAAGACCAGCCTAGGCAACATGGTGAAACCCTGTCTCTACTAAATATACAAAAATTAGCTGGGCGTGGCAGCGCATGTTTGTAATCCCAGCTATTTGGGAGGCTGAGGCAGGAGAATCACTTGAACCTGGGAGGTGGAGGTTGCAGTGAGCCAAGATCGTACCACTACACTTCAGCCTGGCGACAGAGCTAGATACTGTCTCAAAAAAAAAAATACAGAAACATACAAAGAAGAATAAAATAATTTCTGATAATTTCAATATTCACAGGGTTAACACTTCAGTATATTCATTTTCGGTCACTTTTTATGTATTTTCTATATGGGTGAAACACAAAGGATAGAGAAACATGTTAAACAACACTTTATGGATGCAATCAGCAAAATCCAGAATGTGGGAAATTCTATAATACAAATGACCTACATTCTTCCATAAATAAATGGTGTCTAAGTTTGGTTTCCTTAAAAGCAAGGACTAAGAAAAGTGAAACAGGTCAGCAGAAAAAGCCAATTCAAGGGTAGGCTATTAAGTTGACTACCACTGTAGACAACCAGAGCTCAACTTCCCTTGGCCCATCTGAGAAACCATGTAGTTTATATAACAGAATCGATCATGGAAGACATTGAAAAAATGGGTATCCACTAATTCTCAGCAGTAAGTGTTAACGCCTTTGTACCTCCAAATGTGTGCATGTGCCAGCATGGTTGAGTGTGCTCTACAGGTGTGTCATGCTACAGCAGCAGAGATGCCCCATAGAAGAAAGCAACAGATACACAACATAGCTGAGGTTTTGTCCTGTTGGGCTGCAACTCTGTACAAATAACTGCTGCAGCAGCAACCTGAGCAAAAAGATGGGCTGAGAAATGTGAGACAAGACATAAAATATGTCTCACATAAATGGCAATAAAAAAATACATAAAAGAGGAAAAAAAACTGTAGATGAAGACTGAAGAGACATATCAATCAAATACAGTGCAGAGGTTGATCTAAACAAACCAATTGTAACATTTATTTTTTAGATACGAAAATTTGAACAGTGCCTGGATATCTGCTATTAAGGAATAACTGCTCTCTACTGTCTGCTTTAAGAGAAAACTGGTCAGATGAATATTATTGCTTCCCATTTTCAACCAGTAAATAGTTGCCACTGATAAATTGACAGCCAGGAGTCTGTCAAGAATGCTCAAGATATGTTATATAATACAACATGCCTGTTCACAGGGGGAAAAATCCTAGGAAATAACTCATGTGTACTTCTTGATTTCATCATGCAAGACAAGCACAAATGCACCACCCATGCCTCTGAGAACAATGGACCATGCATCCTTAAAAAAAGCTTTGCCTCCTTCATCACGAGCAATCTTCCTCCAGCAGTCAAGTGTGCCTGTGTATATGATGTCAGTTCCTTTGCGCCCTGACTCCATCATCATGCAGCAGTGAACGGTGTCAAACGGATAGGACGTCAACCCAGCAACAGCAGTGACAGTCTGTTCAATCATCCAGCTGATGACAACGTGAGTGTTCCTGGGATCCGGAAGCATTCCCTTTACAGTGTCACAGACACCAAAGTTGGCAGCTTGGTAAATGATAATACCCTGCACAGACACGTTAAAACCTTGCTATAGTCCCTCAATCCCATCAGATTTGTAGATCTTGACCACGCAGTCGCCGAGGCCTCCGAATTCCCTTTCAGCTCCAGCTTTACCCACATCAGCTGCTAGACGGGTACAGGCAAAATCAAGAGGGTACACAAAACACAAGGATGTGGCCCCAGCAGCACCCCGATGCCAGATTCCCTGCAAAGTAGTGCCAAAACTGGGTCCTTTTGTCCACATCACCAGGAAGATCTGCTTGCATTTATCTTTGAAGGCGAAGTTAAGAGCTTCAGTGGAGAAGTATCTGATAACATTGGCCGGGTTACTGCACCAGAAGGACAGTACTCCCTGCTCCTTGGGAATATGGACCATGCAGTCTATAATGCCCTTGTATTGCTTATCTACAGTGATCTGCTTGCTGGCATGCTGCACCTACAACAGCAGCTTGACCCACTCGATGGGCGCTACCGCCGTCTTGGAGATGGCTGCTGCCACTCCACCTGCCAGGAAGTACTTGGCGAAGGACACAGTGGCATCTGTCATGCTGAAAGGAAAGAGGAGGCAGGCTGCTGCGGGACGGGACTAGGCTGGGAACAGGCTTTGACTCCAGGGCTGTAGGGCTCTACATAGTTTTTATTTGACCTAGAGATACGTGAATGTTAATAACGTGGGCAAAATATTAATAAACTGTCTGGTTAGAAAATGACATAAATATTTTTGGTTCCCTAAGCTCACTTTGTTATTTCATGTGTCTGTACTTTCTTCTGAGACAGGATCTGGCTCTATTGCCCACGCTGGGGTGCAGTGGTGTGATCTTGACTCATTGCATCACCCACCTCCCAGGCTCAAGCCATCCTCCCACCTCTGCCTCCCAAGTAGCTGGGACTACAGACACACATCACCAAACCTGGCTAATTTTTTTATTTTTCAAAGAAATGATGTTTCGTCATGTTGCCTGGGCTGGTCCTGAACTCCAGAGCTCAAATAATCTGCCTGCGTCAGCCTCCCAAAGTGTTGGAATTACAGGCATAAGCCACACAGCCTGACCCATGTGTCTGTATTTTTGGCCATACACTTTACTCACTCTGAATGATGTCCTTTCTTTCTCCTACATATAATGAGCTATTATTCATTTTTCAAAACCCAACTCAAATAGCACTCCATTTAGGATGTTTTCCTATATGCTCTCTAAAGAATTAGTTTCTTAGCTGGAGGCAGTGCTTATGCCTGTAATCTTGGCACTCTGGGAGGCTGAGGCAGCTGGATCACCTGAGGTCAGGAGTTTGAGACCAGCCTGGCCAACATGGCGAGACCCCATCTCTACTAAAAAATACAAATTTAGCTGGGCATGGTGGCACATGCCTGTAATCCCAGCTACTCAGGAGGCAAGGCTGGAGAATCACTTGAACCCGGGAGGCGGAGGTTGCAGTGAGTTGAGATTGCACCACTGCACTCCAGCCTGGGAGACAAGAGTGAAACTCCATCTCAAAAAAATCAAAAGAATTAGTTTCTTTATATCCTACTCCTATAACATACATAGTCATGTGCTGCATAGTGATGTTTTGGTCAACAATGGACTGAATATACAGTGGTAATCCTATAAGATTATAATTGAGCTAAAAAATGTGTAATGCCTAGTGACTTTGCAGCAATAATATCATCATAGTACGGCTATTTTATTGTTAAAATAAATTTAGTGTAGTCTAAGCGTACAATGTTTATATAAAGTCTATAGGTGCACCATTTTCTATCCTTTGTACCATATTTTTACTATACCTTCTCTACGTTTAGATATGTTTGGATACACAATTACTTACCATTGTATTACAATGGCCTACTGTATTCAGTACAGTAACATGTCATATAGGTTTTTAGCCTATGAACAATAGGCTATACCATATAGTCTAGATGTGTAGTAGGGTATGTCATTTAGATTTGCATTAAGTACTCCATGACATATGCACAATAATGAAATCACCTAAGGACACATTTCTCAGAACATATCCTCATCATTAAGTGACCTATGACTGTACAAACAATTCTTGCTATTTGTCGTTATGTTCTATACAGTCACCGTGGACAACGAATTAGTGAATATCAACTTATTGCTCTTGGGGAAATTCAGGGTTAAGCTCCTTGAGCCTATGGTCACAACATTTTCATAACCAATCAATATATAACTTGGTTTTATTTTATTTTTTTGAGACAGAGTTTCGCTTTTCTTGCCCAGGCTGGAGTGCGATGGCGTGATCTGGGCTCACCACAACCTCTGCCTCCTGGGTTCAAGTGATTCTCCTGTCTCAGCCTCCCGAGTAGCTGGGATTACATGCATGCACCACCACACCTGGCTAATTTTGTATTTTTAGTA
Organism: Cacajao melanocephalus; assembly: GCA_963573385.1. NCBI lineage: Eukaryota > Metazoa > Chordata > Mammalia > Primates > Pitheciidae > Cacajao > Cacajao melanocephalus. Next base: position 5,891 of record CAUYLG010070396.1, read on the forward strand.
GAGATGGGGTTTCACCATGTTGGCCAGGCTGGTCTGGAACTCTTGACCTCAAGTGATCCACCCACCTCGGCCTCCCAAAGTGCTGGGATTATAGGCATGAGCTACCACACCCAGCCTATAACTTGGTTTTATGTGTATGAAAGTTAGAATATTGATTAGATTAGATCATTCTTCTTTTTAAATGTAGGTGTTTATAACCATAAATTTCCCTCTGAGCACTGCTTTTGTGGCACTGCATAAGTTTTGGAACGTTCTATATTCCTTTTCCTTCAACTGAAAGCATTTTCTAATTTCCTTTGCGATTATGTATTTGATCCACTGGTTGTTTATAAGTGTGTTAATTTCATACTTCATAAGTTTTCTAGTTTTTCTCAATGAAGAGTGACTTGATAGCAGTTATATGTGTAATGTACTGCCTTCAGAAACATTCTAATCACAAGCAATGAATCTCAACCAGAGGGGCTCAATTTCCTCAACCTCTTACCCTGGTTGCAGATTGCCACATTAGACTGAAGGCTTCTCTTTTATACTCCTAAAGCCTAGCACAATGCCTGATATTCAATAGCCACACAGTTGATATCATTATTATACGGATCTGTAAGATTTAAGTACTATGTAGAAAGAAACAAAGTAGCTTATAACAAAATAAATAGCACAATCTTATATTTCACTTTAGCAGCTTACGTTCTGGTTGCTTTTCATTGGGTGTTATGGATCGCACAAAATCTTCTGGTGTCATAAACACTTCTGCTTCACCAGGCTCACTGATGACTTTCAAGGTGGCAAAATATCGGAAGATTTTGTCTGGCGTGGAGTAGGCTCGAATCCTATTTTCATATTCCATCACCTAAAGTTAGAAATTTAGAAAGTGTTACTATATTAAGCAATGCTCAGATGTTCATATATTCTCATCATCACTGCTCATCAATTCTTGTATATTTTCCATCTTATTTTGGAGGGAAATGCTATAATATCTTTTTTCTATAATTAGTTTTTTAATATTACAAACAAATATCAAAAATTTTTTATATTCTTGGAATTTTTTATTTCTTGCAACATATCATTCATATTCCAGTTGAGGCAATGCTCACGTAACTTTTGTTTAGGACTTTGTTTGAAGAATTTTCTAATTTCTTAAATCAGTGAAGGCTAGCAAAATTTTTAAATGTAAAAAATTTCAGAAGATTTCAGTAATAGGGTACAATGCCATATATATGCCAACCTATAGGTTCTTAAATACCAAGTCTTTTTTTCTATTTTTTTACAATCCTTTTTCCAGAAGACTTTTTTAACACTCTCTTTTTAAAAAATTATTTTTATTTTTGTAGAGAGAGGGTCTCGCCAAATTGTCCAGGCTGGTCTCAAACTCCTGAGCTCAAGTGATTCTCCAACCATGGCCTCCCAAAGTGCTGGGATTATGGGCATCAGCCATTGCACCTGGCCTAAATACCAAGTTTTTATAAAGGGATTGATTTTACAGTTTCTACTTCTATACAATTTCCTAATTCCTAAAACAAAACATACTTTAGATTTCATAGGTTTGAAAAGCTAGTAGGTCTTCAAAGACAAAGTACATTGAATGATGGTATAGAAAAATAAAATTATATATCATGGAAACCCAATTATTAACAGGTCTGAAGCAACAGACTTTTGATTATAAAATTAAACAAACTGCCAGAGATCCTTTATATATGGCATATTTAGAAAGCAGCAGAGTTGGGAATCACACAAGCAAATGTTGGAATAGCAACAAAATCAAGTATGGCATACATTTAACTAAAAGTCTGTCAAGTTAATATGAAAGTGCATTCCCTTATCTGGTATATAAGCCTCCATTCTGTACACGGAACATACAAAATACTACAGCAGCCACATAATATTTTAGTGAAAAAAATTTCTCTCATACCTGAATTTTATATGATGAAATAGCCATCAATAAATAATATCCTATCAATAACTGGCTAGAAAATGAGTCAAGGCAACAAAACCTACAATCTTATCAGTTTCATGTCTATAAAGCAATTTACCAATGTTAAGAAAAAACTTTATTGATGTTTTATTTTATTATTTTTGAGATGGAGTTTTGTTCTTGTTGCCCAGGCTGGTGTGCAATGGTGCTATCTCGGCTCATTGCAACCTCTGCCTCCTGGGTTCAAGCAATTCTCCTGCCTCAGCCTCCCATGTAGCTGGGATTACAAGCGTACACCACTATGCCCGGCTAATTTTGTATTTTTAGTAGAGACAAGTTTCACCATGTTGGTCAGGCTGGTCTAGAACTCCTGACCTCAAGTGATCCACCATCCTTGGCCTCTCGAAGTGCTGGGATTACAGGCATGAGCCACCACGCCAGGCCTTTACTGATGTTTTAAATTTGCCACATTAACATAGCAATTACTATAACTGTCAGTTCTGGCTCGATGTCACTTTGAGGTCATTGGCAGCAGCTGTTTAACAAGGGTCTCAATTCCACACGTGCTTTTAGCAACTGAAAAAAGACTGCAGATTTGTAACCACATATGACAGGAATTTTTTCAATGCTAACTTGTAATACAATCTGAATAGATTTCAGAGGAGACTTTATCGAAAGATTGAGCATGTGGCAAACACACTAAAGAACTTTGCAATCCTTTGGCAGCCTTGAGACTTAGCTACAAGTCTTAAAGGCATTTTATATTACACAACAACTGTCTGCTGGGAAATAACGGCTACAGAAGAAACACCTGTCTTTAGGCCATCTGTATTCTTGTTCTTCCTGAGTAACAACAAAAAAGAAACCATTTGGAATGTTTAGGGTGTTATGAGCAGCAATTACTACCAACAAGGATGTTGTGACTTTGTGAACTAAAAACTTAAGTCAATCATATGCACAAAGGTAGAAAAATAAGAACTTAAAAGTCAACAGTTTAAGACAAAATCAGATTCATTTTTGGAATAATAGGTCAAAGAAAGTAACAAACTTAGTCTACTCCCACACTGGTAGAGTTTAGTATAGACCTATTGTATGGCATATATTTTGCCTTTTTTTACTTAGCATTGTATCTTAGCCTGGTTAAAAAGAATAACAAACTATCATATAAAGAGCTTGGAATACAGCATCCAAGATAGCAAAGGCTTGGAAGCAGAGATATATAGAAAACTGTTGAAGGATTTTGGGATGCATAGCCTGAGAAAAGACATACTAAGAGAATTATGATAGTTCATTCAGTCATTTGCCTTATAAGACTTTCCCGAGCATCATTAAGACACCTGTCTTCAATAAAACTGCCAGAGTTAACGGGATCAAAACTTGGGCATTATTTTTCCCATATGAACTGCATCAAGGAATAACCAAAGAGTGCTTATAACCAAATGGTAGGTGAGAGATATTGTCTGTTTATAAAATATTCCAATTGCTAAATGAAAAAGGGGTTTGATAAAATTAGAATATCATTTTGCAACTTCAATTAATTAACAAATATAGGCAATGGACATCAATAATTGTTAATACTGCAGAAAGAAAAGCAATTAAACATTAGGTATCTTAGGAGAAAATAACAATACCACCACTAATCTTGCTGCAGGGATCAAACCTGAGTCTGACTGAGCCTCAGAATCCAGCTGCCAATATTCAGGTAATATAGGGAAAAGAGGAACAAGATGAATTGCACTGTGAACAAGCATCAGTAAAACCTAGACCCTAGGAAACTTTATAGGTTAAATGGCCTGCATTCTGTCACCTGTAATTTAAGAGGCTTTAAAGACATATCATCAAACAAAACAGGCAAGATTAAACTATATGTCTAAGGATAAACATTGGAGTGGAAAAACTATGAAGAACAAAAATAAATGCTTACTATTGTAAGGGTTATTGCCGAGTTTAAAATGAGGAAACTGAGACCAGTATAAGAAAAATAAGGTTCCAATTTATTCTGCTCCCACGCGACTTTCTAGGGTCTGATGAAAGGGAACCAGAGAAGTCGCGCTTGACTTCCTGAGGCAGGGGTTTTTAGAGTGAGTGAGGGTGTCTTGATTGGTTGTGAGGGAACAGGACGTGGTCTGGGCGAGCTACTATTGGTAGGTAGGCGGGACTGCCGGTGAGTGGGCCGTCCAGGGAGGAATGGGGCTAGCTGCTATTGGGCAGGGTTTGGCGGGGTTTCTTTTAAATTTTGGCAAGGTTTTCTAACGGCAGGCTAGGTGCTGAGTGCAGAGTCTGGTGTTGAGTGCAGATTTGAGTGCAGAGTGCAGACGTGGGCGTGGGCTAGGTGCCGAGAACAGAGGTGGGCGTGTTGAGAGCAGGGGCGGGCGTGTCCAGCCTCCCAGCAAGGCAACCGGCCTTACAGCCTCCTCCTCAGCTCTGACCTCTTCTCAGTGGGGCTTTCCCTCGTCGGCCCGTCCAAGTTACTCGCTCCCCTGGCTCTTTCCAGTAACCGCCCCGCTGTTTGCTCCTGGGGTTAGACCCGCTCCCTGGGATCACCTCACTCCAGTTTCTCACCTGTCTCCTCTACCCAGACTGTAGGTGCCACCCTCGGGGCCTCATCACTCCCACTCTCCACTTGTGGTGGCCGCAGCCTTTCTGCCGACCTAGCATCCCTTCTCCACCCTCTGCTTGCCAGCGTCACCCACGTGGCCCCCACCGTCTGTGGGATGTGTGCCCAGCCCCATTGAGGCACCAAATGGGCCTAAGCTGAGGACTGGCCGAGAGGTGGAGATGCTTCCTCCTTAATGAAGGGAGGCAAGTGTGGGGGGCCCTGGCTGCCCCTCCCTCCCTGCTCCTCCCTCTGAGTGCCACTGTGTGAGGATGTAGTGTCCCCTCCTTACAACCGTGCCGCGACCAGGTCAGGGTGAGTGTTGTGGGGAGAGGGGAGGAGGAGGAGAGGTCCCTGGTTACAACCCAGGGCAGCAAAGGAAGCTGGACTGCAGCCCCACGCACACTGACAGGCACGAAGCCCAGCGCTGGGGGCATGGGACCTGCTCCATCAGGTTAGAAGGAGGGAACAAACCCCCCGTGGCTCCTGCTCCCAACACATCCATGGAGACAGGCACGTCCCTGTGATCCGTCCAGAGCCGAGTGGACTCACTGCTCAGGAGCACAAGGAGGCCATTCGGTCTGGGGGAAAAGCAGGGCAAATCCAGCGTGACAAAAGCCTTCGAAGAACGAGAAGGTTGTGCATAAACAGACTGGCAGAGGAGATGGCGAAGGGAAGTCTCGTGAGCAAAGCTCTTAGCTATTAAGCCGTGGCTGTGGACACGGGGCAGGGAGGGCGCAGTTAAGGATGGACACAGCTTGAGAGAAATGAGGCAGAACAGAGCCTGGTGGAGCAGGCCCCGAGCGTCATGCAGATTCAGCTTCCCTTCTGCAAGCAAGAGGACACGTTCTGTTGGCTTGTTTTGCTAAGTGGAGGATCCAAACTCCACAGCCACATGGATCGTGGAGTAGAAGGTGGCAAGGCTTAGAGGGCCACAGACTGGTGGGGAAGCCGCCCCAGCGCCAGGCCTGGGATGAAGGTCTGCATCGGGGCGGCGACAGTGGCTGTGAAGAGCTGAGGGGCTCCAGAGGTCCACAGGCAGGGCTTGGGGATGCCTGGGTGGAGGGAGTGAGGGGGGACACATGAGAAATGGCTCCACGTGTGAACGGGCTCTCTGAGGGTGGCGGCAGAGCCCCCAGGACAAGGGGCACTCTTGGGGCTATCGGCCGTGGACGGGCTGAGCTGGGAAGGCCCGGCAGCCACCCTGGTGGAGGCATCCTGCAAATAGTCATAGGTGGAGAGGGGAGCCCAGAAGAAGCTGGAATTGCACGGACACACACAGGGGCCCCCAGCAGGGAGCAGCAGACGCAGTCGCGGGGCTGATTACCTATCAAGGAAGAGGGCTTAGGAACACCGGAACACCGGGGGCTAGAATCCTGGGGGATGTCCCGCAGCTGGTGAGTGGGCAGAGGAGAGGCCAGGGAAAGAACGCACAGGGAGCCGGCCGAGAGGTAGGAGAGCCAGGTAGCCTAATCCAACAGAGCCGAGAGAAGAGGAGGGAGGCCCCTGGCTCAGGAATGAACAAAAGTGAGGATGTTTTATAATCCTTTGGGTATATACCCAGTAATGGGAGTGCTGGGCCAAATGGTATTTCTACGTATGTTCATTGTGGCACTGTTTACAATAGCAAAGACTTGGAACCAACCCAAATGCCCATCAATGATAGACCGGATAAAGAAAATGTGGCACATATACATCATGGAATACTAGGCAGCCACAAAAAAGGATGAGTTCATGTCCTTTGCAGGGACATGGATGAAGCTGGAAACCATCATTCTCAGCAAACTGACACAAGAACAGAAAACCAAACACCGCATGTTCTCACTCATAAGTGGGTGTTGAAGAATGAGAACACATGGACACAGGGAGGGGAACATCACACACCAGGGTCTGTTGGGGGCAGTGAGGGAGCTAGGGGAGGGATAGCAGGGGGTGGGGGGATTGGGGAGGGATAGCATTAGGAGAAATACCTAATGTAGATGACGGGGGTGGGGGTGGATGCAGCATACCACCCTGGCATGTGTATACCTATGTAACAATCCTGCACGCTCTGCATAGGTACCCCAGAATTTAAAGTATAATAAGAAAGTGAGGACGTCGATGCAGCAGGGGACTGTCTGAGTCCCACAGCCACACAAACACCTGGGGACTAAGGCAGCCACAGCTTGATTCCTAACAGCAAAGAGGTGCAAACAACCCACACGCCCATCGAAGAATGAATAACAATGCGGTCTCCGTACGATGGAATGTCATTTGGCCGTAAAAGGGAATGAGGCTCTGACGCGGGCTACATGGATGAGTCCTGTAAACATACCGCTACGTGAAAGCAGCCAGACAGAAGGCCTGCGTCGTGTATGATTCCATGTATGTGAAATGCCCAGAAAGGCAAGTGCATCTCAGCAACATTAGGACTGCCTAGGGCCAGGGCCAGAGGAGGAGTGGCTGCTGATCGGCTCGATGGTGTGCTGTGGGGTGATGGACTGCTCTAAAATGGATTTCACTGGTGGTTTAATAACTTTGCGAATATATTACTATTGCGGGACTTTTCCTCAGTTTAGCTAAAGATGGGTTCTTATCCACCCACGGCCACAAAAATTTAGGCTGGAAGACGGTTTAAAGGGCGAGTAAAGCAGGATTTTATTGGGTGAAAAGGGAAAGAGAAGGGGAAACAGGGATCCCCCCAAGGCCACAGTCCCTGCTAGCACCCTTCCCACCTGCCGCTGGAATCCCAGGTTCCACACAGGAAGAGGAGGGGCCGGGCTCCTCCACGCTGTGAACATCGTGAACTTCCCAAGGCTCCACTTCAATGGGCAGACTGGTTGGAGTTTCTCCAGGGACCCCTTCCCACCTGTCTCATTACCATATTACTATACTATATTATTATTTAGTATAATATTAATACTAAAATCCACTGAATTGTACATGGTAATCGTGTGAATTATCTCCATAAAGCTGTTTTGAAAAAAAAGCTTAGCAATGAAAGGGAGAAAACAAGACAGTTTAGTTTAAGGCTGTGGCTCCCAAACATTCGTCAAACCATGCCAGACCCCAGCACAAGAGATTCAGCCGGTGGGGCTGGGGCCTGATGGTGTTATTTCTAACATATTCCCAGGTGCTGCTGACGATGCGGATCTGGGAGCCACACTTTAGAACCAGCGCAACCACTAGAAGTGAAGGTATTTGTTTCTGTTGTTTTAAAACAGATATAGGCTGGGCCCGGTGGCTCACACCTGTAATCCCAGCACTTTGGGAGGCCCAAGCGGGTGATCACATGAGGCCAGGAGTTCGAGACAGGCCTGGCCAACATGGCAAAACCCCGTCTCTACTAAAAATACAAAAAATCAGCCAGGCACAGTGGCTTGCGTCTGTAATCCCAACTACTTGAATAGCTGAGGCATGAGAATTGCTTGAACTGGGGAGGTGAAGGTTGCAGCAAGCTGAGATTGCACCCCTGCACTCCAGCCTGGGCAAAAGAGCAAGATCCTGTCTCAAAAAGCAAAGCGAAACAAAAATGAGTTATAATTCACTTAGCATGGACTCTATCCTTTCTCAAGTGTATAATTCACTGGTTTTTTAGCACATTCACATATTGTGAAACCAACACCACCACAGAACTCCAGAATGTCTTCATTACCCCAAAAAGAAACCCTGCATCTATTAGCAGTCACACGTCATCCCTCCTCCTCCAATATCCCCATCCCCTGGCAATCATGACTCTACTTTCCTTCTCCATAGATTTGCCTTCTGTAGACATTTCACATAAAGAGAACCGTACACAATGTGAACTTCATGTAGGTTTCTTTCACTGAGCACCACGTGTTCCAGACTTGGCCATTCTGCGGCATGAGTCAGTGCTGCATCCCTTTGTGTGGCTGAATAATGTTGGATTCTGTGAACCTACCACATTGACTTCATCCCCATGCATCTGGGTTGCTTCTGCTTTAGGGCTATTATGAATCATGCTGCTATTATAGAAGCATTTGTGTGCAAGTGTTTGTGGTCACATCTTTTCGATTCTCTTGTGTCTACACCTAGGAGCAAGAGTTGCTGGATCATAGGGTGATTGTTTCTGATGAACTATCAAACTATTTCCCAAGGCAACCACACCATTTTACATGTCCACCAACTTGTGACGGTTCCAATTGCTCCTCATCCTCCGTGACACTCGTCAGCGTCTGTCGTTTTTATGATAGCCATCCTAGTGTGTGCTGCTGTAACAAGACCACCAGAGGCTGGGCACTTTATAAAAGAACAGAAATTAACTGGCTCCAAGTTCTGGAGACTGACAAGTCCAGTATTGAGGTACTGGCATCTTATGAGGGCCTTCTTGCTGTATCGTAACATGGCAGAGAACATCACATGGCAGGAGAGCAGGACAGAGGAGAGTGAGCGTGCACAAGAGGGGGTGAACTCACTCCCACAAAAACAAACCCACTCCTGCAATACGGCATTTGTCTATGAGGGCTCTGTCCTCATGACCTAAACACCTCTTAAAGGTCCTACCTTTTAATACTGTTACAATGGCAGTTACGTTTAAATGTGAGTTCTGGACGGAACAAACATTCATACCATAGCATTCTGCCACTGGTACCCCCAGACTCATCATTCTCAGTACAAAATGCATTCATTCCATCCCAACTCCCCCAAAAGTCTTAACTTGCTCCAGCATCAATTCAAAAGTCAAAAACTCCAGAGTCTCCTTTGAATCGGGTATGAGTGAGACTCAAGGCACAATTCATCCTGAGACGAATCCCCCTCCAGCTGAGAGCCTCTGAAATTTAACAAGTCATGTGCTTATGAAACACAGCGGTGGGGCAGGGATAAGATAGACATTCTCATTCCAAAAAGGAAAAGAGGGCAAGAAGAAAAGAATAACCAATTCCAAGAAAGTCTGAAACCCAACAGGGCAGACATTAAATCCCGACTCCAGAATATTCTCTGACTCATCCTAATGTGACCCCCCAAAGCCAGGAGCAGCCCCATCCCCTGTGCTGGGCTTAGCCCACCCCAGATCTCACAGGATGGCATCTAGTGCCTGCAGCTCTCCTGGGCTGGGGCTGCAAGCTGGTGGTCCCATGGTTCTGGAGCCTTGGGAGTGGTCCCATTCCCATGGCTCGGCTAGGCATTATAAAGTCATGTTGCCAGCAAATAAACGTAATCTTCCTTCTTCCTTTCCTATCTGGATGCCTTTCTTTCTTGTCTAACTGTCCTGAGTAGAACCTCCAGTACAATGCTGAATAGAAGTGGTAAGCGTGTAAGGTCTTTCAGGCTGACTGACTGCACTATGGACTATGCCATGATAACCCCTGTAACCTGCACGTACAATCCAGATGAGTTCCTGGAACTAGAAAGTCTGAAGTAACTGGGAAACCACAAAAGGAGAAGAAATAATCAATCCCTGCAGCGCCCAATTAACTTTGAGACAAGGCAATTGGACTTTGTAACTGACCTTGGTCAACCTCGTGACTCGACCCTACAACCCCCTCCCAGCTTGCAAAAACCACCCTGAACTGTAACTTCTGTAACTTCCCACTGCCTGCCCCAAACCTATAAAACCAGCTCCTATCCCACTACCCTCTGCTGACTCTCTTTTCGGACTCAGCCCGCCCACGCTGGGGTGAATAAACAGCCATGTTGCCCACACAAAGCCTCTTTGGTGGGGGGGGGGGGCTCTTCATTCAGAGCATATGTTTTAACAGAGTGGAGATCTCTGTCTTATTCCTGAGCTTAGGGAGTTGCTTTTCAAATGAGATGGGCATTTCTGTGGTTTGAGGGAAATAATGGGGAAAGAAACTGGGAGTATGTACAAGACAGATGATAACTGACAGAGACGGATCCGGGGAGACAGGAAAAAAGGAGGCCACTTCTTCTGGAGATGCGGGGGAAACAAAAACAATTCGGGTGCGACTGATTTGAGAAGGTAGGAATGCTGCTCTTCACACCGGACAGTCCTCTTCTCAGTAAAGCGGGGCGGTCACCTGGAGAATGGTCAGCGCAGACTGGGGGCTTGAAGCAAGGAGGAAAGATCAGATGTGACTGCTGCCGTGTGGAAGAATGTGGGCCAGCCCAGCACTCTGCTGTCTCTGTTGGGTGGCGCTTCACCAGGTGCCTCCCCCTGCTTCTGGGTTTGAGCCCACCGAGACTTCCCCATCTATTCCCTGGCATTATGACGTCACCTCTGGAAACTGAAATCATACTAAAAATGTATGATATGGACTGAAGGCCTATTTCTTGACCCCAAATTAAAATTGAGAGAACACAGAAGCCTCCTCCCACTTTCAGTGTGTTCCGACTGAACTCAGGTGCAGTTTGCGTGACACGCCCTCCTGCTTGCACGTCTGCTAAGCACTTCTCTCCTACCTCGAGGCCCACCTGCACATGAGAGATGCCACAAACAACAAACATGGCTTGGGCAAATTTGGAGTTTATTTGCTGCAGTTCCTTGGCGCTAGTTTACAAGGCAAAAACAAACAAAAACAATTAGAATAATTATAATTTTTTTTAAAAACCCTGTCAACAACTTTCAGTCATTTCTTTATATTTTTGTATTTTGACAAAACTTCTTTTAAACAAATACAAAATAATCTAAAAGAAGAAAAACTATACATAGATTATTTACACCTCTGATAAATAGACTAATACTGATCCAGGTGCCTCTCTGACTAGGAAACACTTGTGAGAACCAGGTCAGGGCCTGGGCCAGCTGGACAGGCTCCAGTGCCAGCCCAAACACGCCCAGACCTCAGCAGGCACCGCCTGGTTCTCCCACCCAGAAAGTTCAGGTTTCCAGCCTGGACCCTCTTCTGTCACCCTCACAAGCTCTGGCACAAAAGTGCCTGAAGCCACTCCAGGTGGAATCTACACAAATCAGGGGGTGAGAGACTGTCCCCCTCCGTTCCTCCCACCACGCCTCTGCAAAAGCTATTTCCAGAGATGCTCGCCAACCTAAAGGATCAGAAGAGCCGTGGCGATGCGGCCCTGTGGAAACCCGCAGCTCCTCCACCTGCCTCCTCGGGGCCGCGCCCTGCACCGCCCTGCGCCAGGGCCCTGTGGAGGGGCGGGCCTAGACAGCCAGATGGCCAGCCACCTGCTCGGCCTGGACTGGCATGCTGGCCCTGGCAGAGGGGCAGGAGGTGCCCTTGAGAGTCCCTGAGAGAAAGGCAGGAAAATGCTGCGTTTCATGGCTCCCTTCACACTGGAATGAGGGCAGGGCCAGCTCACACAGTGCCTGCGGGGAGAAGAGAGATGCGAGAGGCCGCCTGGCCACCCTACCTCACTCCAGTGCACTCCACGGAGCAGATAAAGGCCCATCCTCCCCTCTAGGGGGCCCACTACAAAATGCATCCAGAGTAGTCCAGTTAGGGCCGGTTTTGAGGCAGAAAAAGCTGAAGCCCTAAGGGGATCAGGTAAGTCCTACTCCTTCCTCTAGAACGAGGACTGGAGTTCTGGGGAAGAGGAAGAAAAACCAAATATGAAACAGTTAGGTTATCGGGAAGCTCTGTCCCGATAACCTTCCTCACAGTTTTGGTTATTAGGTATTTAGCTCAAGGAAAATGCTTTCTACTTTAAAGCCCCACAAGAACTTGGATTCTGAAGGAGGAAAATAATGTAAGCGTCCAGTCAGTTCTCTCCTCTCTCCTCGGCACTCCACAGGCACTTGGGATGGAGAAACATCCGCAGGAGCTGCTGGACTGTATGCTGCTGCTGGCTGCGCCCCTGGCCAGGGCAGGCCCCGAGTCTGACTGTGTCGTGCGAGGCCCACTGCGCCTCTGCCCTCTGCGTCCTCGACCTCACCTGTCTCTCTCGCCCAGACAAGCACTAGGCAGCCAGCTCCCACAGCACAGCAGAGGTGGGCCAGGCCCTGCCACAGGCCCAGGCTGATGCCCCTCAGCTGCAGCCCCAGGTGCTCTTCTCCAGGGAGAAGCTCCCAGAGCAGCCAGGGCAGAATGCACCTGAACAGCACTATGTTCTCTCTTTAAAAAAAAAAAATAGAGCTTTATAGTATGTGGCTTCTCTTCCTTTCCACCTTTTTTCTTAACATATAATAATATATGGATACATGTATTTATGGTGCAGAGGATGAAGGTGTCTTCACGGGGACAACCAGGAGGTAAACAGTTGGCTCCGAGCTCTGCTACCAGAACACTGAGCAGAGAAACTGGCCAGGAGGCTGCCCTGCCGACAGGAGCTCTGCCCTGTGAGAGAGGAAGGCTCAGGAGCGCATGCTGGACAGGCAGCTGGTCCCCTCCTCCCCAGTGATAACTGCCCACCCTTCTCCCACTTAAAAAAAAATAGCAAAAGCTGAAGTTAGTCTCTCGGAATCCAGGGCAGGGCCTGGCAGACGATGCTCTGCTAGGCAGCAGCACATCCGTGGAGGCGCGGGAGAAGGGCGGGAGCTCCGAAGCCCCGCAGACCGACGCCCTCGGCTGCACGCTCAGTGTCGCTTCGTGGAGGAGACCTTCTTTTTCCGTGCCGCGAGCATTTCATAGAAAGGGTCCCTGCTGATGGCTGCTCTGGAGCACAGAAACGGAAGAAAACAGAGATGTGAGGGACAGAATCAGAAGAAACACATCCGGGCAGGGGCTTCTCAGGGGCTCCTCATGCCCCAAAGCCCCTGTCTCAACCCACCATCACTACAAAGGCCAAGTTAGTGTTGTCTACCCTTGCTGTGTCCGCACAGTGACTTAAGGTGACACACTTCGAAAGAATCACAGGAACACATGAAAAGATAATTTTGGGGTCTTTTTTTACCTGTTTCAATGCAATAATCAATTGACATTTAGGAACAGAATCATGGCACATTCTTACAGCGATATTCAAATTCAGAGAAAAAAACCTGTGCTTGAGTTTCATGACCTCTGACTTTTCTTTGCAGCAGCGAGTGCCATGTAATCAAGCTGTGTCACAGGCAGTCCTCTGGCACAGGGTGTGTGGCAGCTAGCATGGTAATGCAGTGGGGTCTTCCAAGCCCCCATGTGCACCGGTTCAGTAACTCAGGCTCTGTGACCCTGTAGGCAGCCCTGCCCGGCCCGATGCTGCTGGTGGGGCACCGGGGACAGACCGGCTGGACCTGGCTGGACCTGGCTGGGTCTCCGGCATACGGAGGGGACTGAGCTCATGCCTGTGCCAGAGCCGCGAAAACGGCGACACCGGACACGCGCGGGCTGGAGCACCTGCAGCAGACCAGCAACTCCACAGCCCTGTGTCTGTCAGTTTCGACTTCTAAGCAAGTTATGGTCTACAAGCCTTGACACTTCATTTCCTTCCAGGGAAGCAGTACCCTAAGTGATGATTTGTCCCAGAGCTCAGGCACAAGCCTCCTGACTGCAGGCAGGGCACTTGCCCCTGCTGAGCGGTGGCACCAGCAGCTGCTATGGCTCCCTTGAGCTGACTGGGATCCTATTCACAAGAGACGATGTGTCCATGGGAGAATGTTTCCGCAGCTCCTTGGGGAGTGCTAGGGACTGAAGAGTACTAGAAACATGTCCGGATGGGATCTCACCAGGAAGGGGTCTGACCACCCAAAGTGCTCTCATGAGGGAATCTGGCCAGCCAAAACATCTGCTTTCATTTTTGGAGGTGTTGGGGTGAATCTCCCTTGGCTTCTTGGGTCAGCCCCTCTCAGGTAAGCCGGGTGTTTCTGCAGTGTGTGTGGCACTGCCCTGTGTGCAGAGGCTGAGTGTTGGACAATGAGGAGGGCTGGGCTGCAGTCGGACACCAGGCCCCGGTCAGCCCTGCCTGGCTCTGCATGCTGCTCCTCAACTCCCGCGTCCTCACGTGGGAGCTGGAGATGCCCCGCCCCTCTGAGTTCCGGGGAGTCCAACAGAGATCCGTATACAAAGAGCACCTCTCGGCGCCCAGCAGACACACTCGACGGCAGCCGCTGTTACTGCTGACTCTGCAGTTCTACTGCTTTACCTCCGGGTACGGCATGAAGAAAGTCCCAGCATTACAGAACACACCTGATTCCACAGAACCAAATGCCATGACAACCCACGGGCAGGGGCACTAGAACTGAGGTTGCTGGGAACTCTAGGAAAAGCACTTAGAGAAAAACATGTCCTGAACTTGACCTCCAAAGCCTTTCTGGCAATACTGGGGAAGAGGTATCCACCAGCCAGATCCTCTTCCTGCTCCTGTCATCACCACTGTTTCCACTGGGAGAAGTAGCTAGGGCCAAGGACAGCTGAGGCTGCAAGGTAGCTGCCAGTGCAGCTGCATGAGTCACACTGCTCAGGTTTGAGGACCAGCTCCACCTCTGTGTGGTTTTGGACAACTTACTCAACTTTGCCGTGCCTCAGTGTCCTCATCTGTGAAACAGGGCTAGTCGCCCTAATGGGCCCACCTTGCACCAGGTGCAGGAAGATTTGAGGACAGCGTGCCTGCAGAGTGCCAAGCGGGGGCCTGCAGATTCAAGGCTGAGACCAGCCCACTTCGGGACAGACCAGAGGAGCCCAGCAACCCCACACAGGAGAACTCGGCACTCACTCTCATTAAAGGATTGAATGATTCTAAGTGTGACTTTGAAAAATGCTTAGTTTTTCTGACTACAGAAGTAAAAACCACATGAAAGACACATGTACAAAACCAGCCAAAATTTTTATGAAAGACCAGTGAGGGGAGGTCAGGAAGCCCACCAGCCAGCACAGTCAGAGCACGCATGCGGCTCCAGGGGAGAGGCGGGGCGGCACTCACACTGGGAGACATGACGGAACAGCAGGTGCTTTGCCGCACGACAGAGGAAATGGGTACAAACTAAGGAGGGCACATTTAGTCAGCAGGAGCGATATGGATTAATTCACAAATGGCGTCAGGACCATCAGCTATTCATTTGTGAGAACAAAGGTAAAATCCTGTACAACGCTTACTTCAAATCTTATAATAAAAACCACGTTTTATAATGATTGAAGAGTTAAATTTTTTTTCAGTATGTTAAAAAAAGGATGCAGGTCCCCCACAACACAGGGCTGGTGCCATTACTAGCAAGGGACTCTGAAAACACAGTGGCGCTGCGTCTGCTCATGGAGAGTGGGCTGGCCCCTGCTCAGGACCACACTTCCCATGATGGCTGTCATGCCAGGGAAGCTGCCGAGGCCTGTGCCCACCATATGATCTCATTTAATCCTCACAAGAGCCCGTGAGTTAGAAATGACCTCTATCAGACAGAAGAGGTGCCTGCCTACCAGGCACCGTGCTCAGAGGGACAGAGCAAGGACTCAGCACAGTGTGACCCAGAGCCAAATCCACCCAAATCCATCCTCTCCCCGCCTGGCTCCTATCTCTTTTCATTGCATGAATTTTCAGATTACTTTGAAGGGACAAATCATCTAACTTTTCCTTCTATCATCATATCATCTCCATCTTCAGTCATTTATTAAGTATTTAACCTTGGCCAAAACCTACCCCGGTTTGAGTAGAAATACCGAAAGCTAAAACAAAGGCTAGAGGATATCGGACTCTCTCAGGAAGGCGGCTGTAGCCTGGGTGGGAGAAAGCCCGTCACACAGTACACAGGGGACTTACAGGGGCCTTGGCAGTCACCTAGAAAACATTCTCCCTGTTTTCCAGGTGAAGTCACAGGTAGCTGAGGAGTCTTTCTCAGGAAAACAGCTGGGTGAACTCTCATGGATGAAGCACCCAGGAGGGAGGACAAGGCTGTGCTCTCCGGAGCAAGCCTCACTGAGAGAAGGCAAAAGCAGATGCTCATTCTTGATCCTCACACAGGGACTGGTGGGAGGACCAGACGGACCAAGGCCCCCCGTTAGCTTCAGAAAGCTGTGTTTCCAAATACTTTTCCCATTGGAAGTCTCCAGCCCCGTGACAAACCTGACATGGCTGGAGCAGAGCCGAGAGTGAGGAGTCAGAGCGCTGGACTCGGAGCTCCCCTTCTTAGCTGTGGAACCCTGAGGAGGCTCTTCCCTCCTTCCGGACCTTGGATCATGCTATGTGACTTCCAGCAAATGTCTTGACCTCTATGGGCCTCAGTTTCCTCATCTGTAGCTAGGAAAATGGTGTCTCACAGCATTCACAAATGATAAAACATGACTACTGTCGCCACAGAGCTATTACTATGAGAATGCAAACAGCTTCCTCAGACATGGAAAGGCCAGTTCAGCAATGGCATCTGTGCCTGCAGTTCACTTACCTCTTCCCATTTTGGGTCTATGAGGACACTTGGGGAACCCAGATGGGATGCGCTCTCTTACATACGCTGTAATAGACAAGAATCCAAAGACCTCCCAGGAAGTCATGTGGGAACCAGGACCAAACTTCCCTAAGAACGTTAACACTCGGAGCACAGAAGAGGTGCAGGCAGCATGTTTGGCCACTAAGACGATGAATACCTGGTGAGCGAGGGCCCGTCAGGCGTGCCCACCTCCCTTTCTCTGAGGTCACTTACTTAATGCACTTCATCCACTCCTCCTTCTCCTCGGGTGTCGGAGCTGAGATCCGGTAAACGGTGTGGTTCCCCTCCACCACCCGCCCGTCAGCCTCGGTCTTGCAGGCCTTGATGACTTGGTCTTTATTGTCGGGGATATAAAGCTCAAAGCAGTTCTGACAATCAAAACAGGGAGAGACTGAAGCAAAGGATGCTGCTGACCGAGAAATGTGCTGATTTCTTTCCCCAAAGCCTCTTTATTCTGACCTTCACAAAATACAAGCAAGACATATTTTCCTGTGGAAAAGTGAAGCCTAGAAGCGGAATTCTGGAGACTGTAAATTGCATAGAAATAAGTCTTGTTAGCAAACATATCAGCCTGATACAAGTTGGCTCCACTTCTAATGCATGTAAAATATGGAGAGAACCATAGGTTACTGCAGACTTTTTAAAGTCAAGCCAGTAACATCGTGATAGTCCAAAACAAAGGAAAAATCAATACAAGGTGTCCCAAGGTTATAAAATAAATAGCCCACTCATAAGTGCTTGCTGTTGCCATCTGAGGAGGGGCAACTTCTACACCTCATGTGATATTCACTAAGTGAAACTATAAACCAGATGGACAGCACAGAAAGAAGTGATTTAGAGTCTCATCTTTGGCTTGAACAATATAATAAAAAATCAGACTGAATAAAAGGCCTGATCACGCTTTTCAGTGCTTTGGTTTTGGGTTTTTAAAAAAATCTTTGAAACGTCCATCCCCTTTCTCCCCTCAAAAATACTCACTGGTTTTTTGGAGTCTTCCACTTCCCGGATACTCAGATTCTCTAAAGGGATGATTCCACGGGGCTCCTTATCCTACAGAACAGTGGAAGAGAGGAGGTTTAAGGACACAGTTTAAGGCCACACACGGTCAGATTCCTCCCCGGCAACTCATCCTAACTCTCCTTTCTTCTCCCAGGACCTGATGTTCACAAATCGGCCTGAAGGACGACTCCTTACATTCCAAAGCAAGAACAGCGTCAAGAATGTCTGAGGATTGCCAAAAGAACTGCAAGTCCTCTATGGGCAGAAAGCCCAGGAGATTCAACAGACACCTCGAGAGTGTGCCTGGCAATGACCCGGGCCCGGTCCTCAAGCAGCGAGTGTGCAGGCTCCTTCCTCTGGAAGGGCCTTTCCCTCTCCCCTTTGCCTGGCTCTCCCACTCATCTCTGGAGCCTCAGTTCTGGGGCAGCAACTCCAGGAAGTTTTTCCTAGTCTTACCCTAGCGGCCAGGCCCTGCCCTGCACCCCTGATGCCTGGGACAGCAGCTGTGGTGCAGGCCATTAAGGACCCTTGTCTCTGTCCATCACCCCACCGCCAGACAGTACAGTCCTCAGAGACACTGCCGTCCTGACAACTCCACCTGGATTTCCAAAAGCACCTAAACTCCTGTCCA
The DNA here is from genome assembly GCA_963573385.1 of Cacajao melanocephalus. NCBI lineage: Eukaryota > Metazoa > Chordata > Mammalia > Primates > Pitheciidae > Cacajao > Cacajao melanocephalus. Next base: position 24,213 of record CAUYLG010070396.1, read on the forward strand.
GAACAGAGCTGCACCCGCCAACTAGTCCCATCTCATCTGCAGAGACCACAGCACGGCATACACTTCCAGCACATGTCTGACGGCAGCTTCACAGTCCCCTGATATCCAGCCAATCCATGGCCAAGTCCTAGCACTGTGAAAGTTTATTTGGCCAGAGTTATACATGCACCAACTGCTGGAAAAAAACAAAAAACAAAAAACACAGTTCTACAAGTTCTCTAAAAGCGAAAAATGGTCTTTCAGCCCTTTCCCCAACCAGGGTAGCAACTATTTTCAACTTCTTTAATCTGCTTGGTCTTTAATTTACCTCTGTATCTCACACATCTCTAAAATACCATCATAGAACTGCTGCCTTTTGAGTGTTTTTTGTTTTGTTTTGTTTTGTTTTGAGATGGAATTTTGCTCTTGTTCCCCAGGCTGGAGTGCAATGGTATAATCTTGGCTTACCGCAACCTCCACCTCCCAGGTTCAAGCGATTTTCTTGCCTCAGCCTCCCGAGTAGTTGGGATTACAGGCATGTGCCACCACGCCTGGCTAAGTTTGTACTTTTGTAGAGGCGGAGTTTCTCCATGTTGGTCAGGTTTGTCTCGAACTCTTGACCTCAGGTGATCTGCCCTCCTTGGCCTCCCAAAGTGTGGAGATTACAGGCATGAGCCTGGCGAGTGCTCGATTTTAGATATTATCTACAGAAGAGGATTTAGCTCCTCCTCCTACCCAGGCGTATTCATACTCCCCATCCTCCCAAAATAATTATCTAGTAATCTGAGTTAGAGCTATACAATGTCTTCATTAACACCACGTTCCTCTTCCGACCTGTGCCATATAGTGACCTTCCTAATTTTTTCCTTTCTGAAAGCTTCCTTCCCCACTGGAACCAAAATTGTAAAGGGTGGAGAAGTGTGGTTCCTTTTATTACATTTCTGTGACCTTACCACCAAAATCAACTGAAATGGTTAACTTATCAAAATCTCCTTGCTAATGCTAATTTGTATCAGGCATCCTATGAATTTTAATTTCTTGAAGCAATCATTCCTGGAGGCTCTGAAGCCTGTTCCAATCTGGACTGGGTGCTTTGATACTTGGCAAATATCTTCATCTTTAAGCTCACCACTCTCCATTCCAGAGCATTCTTCCCTCCTCTCTTGAAATGAGAGGTTTCAAGATCTCTCATTTCCTACAGCCAAGGCCTTTCCTGCTTTTATGTTACTTAGCACCCTCATTTTGGCAGGGCTGGCATCGTGAGAAAGGGTGTGTGGGTGGTAACATTTCTGAGATCTCACTTGGCTAAGAATGTTTCTATTCAACCCTTGCACCTGGCTGATAGCTGGCTGGGCCTAACAGTCTAGGCTGGACGCGACCCTCCTCCAGGACTGTGAAGCCCAGCACTCCCGCCTTCAGCATTCACTATCACCCCGTGCAAAGCTGTTCTGGTGGCCGGTGCTTTGCACGCGACTGCCGTTTTCCATATCCTCGCTGTTCTAAGGCCCCCTAAGGAGGCAGCCTTGGTGTGCATGTATTTTCAGCCACCATGCAGGGTATTCGGTAAGCCTTTCAACCTGGAAACACATCCATCATTTGAGGGAAGTTTTAAAAATTATTTTGTCAAGGGTTACCTCCTCTTTGTTTTCTCAGTCTTCTCTGGAACACGCTAGACCTCCTGGACTAGTTCTTCTTTGGAAAAAAAAAATTTTTCTTTATTATTTTCCCTCTCTTTGCCTTTTTATTATTTCTGGGAGATTTTCTTAATGTTTTTCTTCCAACTTTTCCATTGAGTTTTCATTTCTACCATGCTTTAATCTTCAGGAGGATTTCTTGTTATTATTTTTGTTTCCTGGCTTCATACAGGATCCTGTTCTTGTTTCACAGCTGGGATGACACCTCTCTGAGATGACCAGGGGTCTCTTTAGAGCTGGCGCTGAGGCTTTCTTCTCCTGGAGCCTCTCCCTCATCCACGTTGCTCTTTGGCTGTTCGGTTGCTTTGATCTCTACTCACTTTCAGGCTGCAGGAATTCCTCAGGTACCTGGGACTCCTTGGTTGTCCCACTTGAAGAGTGGAAGACTTAACAGCTGACTGGACTCCGAAGCCTGTGGACTCCGACCATCGACAAAGCCTCTCACTAGGCTGTCTGCTGGGGAATCTGACTAAACATCCTTACGCATCTCTTCGTGGGCAGAGAAGTCTCCCACTCTGTCTGCAAGCTACAGACCTGGCTACCTATGGTTCTGAGAGCTGAGTGAGGAGAAGCTGGGGGTGGGCAAAGCTCAGCATTCAAGAAGCCTAAATTTACCTAACACTCCTGTTTGGGTAAAACGCCCCCACCTTCAACTGGGCACAGGGTCCCTCATCCAGAAACATTCAGTGGTAGTCTCTCCTGTGACAAGCCCTCAAACTACTGCCTGGGTGGTAGGGGCAGGCACTCAGGGGCATGAGGCGAGGGAGACAGCTGGTCTGTTTCCTAAACAGCTCTCTAGCCAATTCTGCTTCTAGTTTTTACTCTCCCTATTCTCACTTCTAGGGTTTATCTGGTGCCTGCATCTTTTGAGGATCCCGCAGGGTTAACTGGGTTGAGGCATCACCAGGCGAGCAGGTGGGTGGCCTAAGAGTAATCACACTTTGGGCCTCAATAAGTATGTGACATAATGTATACCCTGGCTGGCGGGGCCTGCGGCATCTGGGTCACACATGCAAGATGCATGTTCTTAATGTTAAATTATTTTAAACCATGAAGATTTACACCCATGGTCTTCAGCCTGGGAGTGGGGACTGGATTATAAGAAGACCCTCCTGGTCACCAGGAGAACCACAGGGGATTCTGGCATCTTTCCTGGCCCTGCCCCTTTCCTGCCCTATCCTGCAGCATGTGGCCCTCCCGGCTCTTCTTGGCACACTTATCCTGCCACTTGAGAATTGGCTTGAGTGAGCCAGCATCGGTGACAGGTGCTCACCCCATCCTTCAGTGCTGGAGTGACAGACTGGGAACCACGATGGAAACAACTAAACGTTAAGCTCCTGGGCAGCAATGCAAAATCCCAAATATTCAAAAGGCTCCAGTCTAGAACTTCAAGTGTACCGGCAGGCCTATGAACAGGCAGGCTGCACCCTCCCTGATGACTTGTGTGTGCCCAATAAGCATTCACTGCCCCGTGAAGAGAGAAATAACTGAGGTCAACGTCTTGGGCTTTTTAAATCTGTCTTGAAGAACAATCACTGTTGTTTTTATAAAAGTAAGAATCGCTGATTATAAAGAACTAAATATTGCAGAAAAGAATACAAGTGAAAGGTTTAAAATTACTCCAAATCCAATTATTCCTAAATTATCATTACTGACATTAGATGAAGATATTTTATGTGTGTACCGAGAGAGGGAGAGAAATAGGTTTTAGGAAAATGGGCTATTTCATGTGGTATTATTTTCACAAAATATATTCTATTTTAATTTTTTTATACACAAAGACAGTTTGCTATAATTCTATTTTAATTGTTTAGAATGTAAAGGGGGAAAAGGAAGCAGAAACTGAAGAAGTGTTGAACTTCAAAGTAAATGTTTCTTTACCACAAGAGTAAAGAAACCTTCTTCAAGTTAAGACAAAGTTTATGAAAACATTAAGAAGTTTTACTCATTCTTTTAAAAACACAAAACATGCTTCCATTTTAACAATATTTCTCGACTCTGCATTTTAAAAGTACAAAATCTTCTAATTCTTCACATCGTTCCTCCTCCCACCTCCTGATTTTTGTTGATTATTTAACTTTTACATTGCCCAGGTTTACAACATTCACGGTCTGTCCTGCAGCCACAATTTCTAGTTAATTAGTATTAGTTTTGTATTTAAGTATATTTAAGTATTAGCTCTATACTTAAGTATATTTAGCTATTACTTCTATATTAGTTATATTTAGCTATTAGTTCTATATTTAAGTATATTTTGATATTAGTTCCATACTTAAGTATATTTTGGTATTTTGTACTTAAGCATATTTTAGTATTAGTTGTATATTTAAGTATTAGCTTTGTATTTAAGTGAATCGTTCAATGCTCACTATAGTCTTTACTTCCTGGGGCCGTTGTTGTGATTCCTTCTCTTACTGGCTGGATTTTACTGTCAAGCAGTATTTTTTTCAAGAAGGGTTCCAAAGTGCCACACTTCACATGTTTTCTTCGTGAGAGTGCTACTGGCTGTGCTTTACTTAAACGACAATGTGGCTAGATAAAGGCTCTTGGGTCATTGTTCTCTTCAAAACTGTGCAGACCTTGATACATTAATTTCTGGGACTAAAAGCTGCTCGAGATGAACTGATTTTTCCAACTGAATGACCAGAGACTTGGCTCCAAGTTTAACAGTCTAAAAGGGCCAGGCTCTGGGGCCACCCTTTCTGTAACAAAGTTTCCTGAAATACAGTGTACTCTTTGAGGTTTTTTTGCCTCCTTTTAGGGAAATAATCTCATGACACGTCATATCTTGATTCTGCAGGCACCAATTATTCTGGTACTGGGATCGTCTTCTGTTCTCTGCATTTGCTAGCTTTTCTTTCATTGTTTAATACTTGTCTTTTTCAGATACAATCTTTGTGACTGGCTCAAGCATTTAGGACAATGATTGGATTTTCAGCTGATTTGTTCCCCTCCAAGTTTTCACTTATCTGTCAACAAATAAGTTATAATTCTACAATTATATGTTAATAGTTGTATTGTACATATATGCTATTGGTTGAAGACTGAAACCTTGCTTTTCTGGCCTTCTAGCTGGCTTCTGGTAAATCTGTGAGTGACTACTGGTTCTCCTCCCCTGAATCTCTGATCAGCTTGTGTCTCCCTCACCACTTACCCTGACCTGTGGTGGCTGGCCAGGTGTTTTACATTCTAGCTTATTATGCAGTCTCACAAGAGAATGGTGAGTGGAGGGAGAGCTCATCTAAGATATTCCCTGAGTTCTGGTCTTTCTTCTAGAATTGTAAGTATCCAACATCAGGGTTTGCTCCATCTATGTGGGCAGCAGTCCCCAACCTTTTTGGTACCAGGGACTGGTTTCATGGAAGACAAGTCTTCTGTGGATCAGGGCGGGGGAGGGGAATGGTTCAGGATGATTTGAACGCATTACATTTATTGTACACTTTATTTCTATTATTATTACACTGTAATACATAATGAAATAATTATGTGACTCACCATAATGTAGAATCAGTGGGAGCCCTGAGCTTGTTTTCCTGCAACTAGATAGTCCCATCTGAGGGTGATGGAGACAGTGACACATGAAATGTGTTGCTTATGTCCAGTCTACTCTGTAATCTCAATTCGGTTGCTGTCACTGCAGTAAATCCTGCTTCACAAAGATAGGATGTTGGACACGGAAGCAGGCTTTTCAGTGCATCTGTGGCAATCTCAGGATACTCCATGTTTACTTTAATCCAGAATATATGGAGATTTGAAGTTGTCTCAAACATACTTTGAAGGCCATTGTGATTTGTGATCTCAAGCAGTTGATCCTCTTCCAGCATGGAAGTTGATTCACCTGCTTTATTCACAAAACGGGGGCAGATCCATGCCTTCCCAGTTTGGGGGTCTTGTGGTTGGGAAGTAAAGCTCAAGTTCTTCTGAAAGCTGATATAGGTAATCATGCATCAGCTGGGAGAAAGGCGGCCCTGGCTCAATGTCTTTCACAATCTCTGCTCATGTCTGAAACATGTCAGAAATCCCAGTGTTCACTCATCACCCCTGTAATTCCAGTTTGGCTTTGAATGCAGCCGCTGTATCTGCCGACTTGAACACAGGTGTCACTCTTATCTGCCGACTTGAACACAGTTGTCACCCTCCCCTGAAGTGACAGATCAAGTTTGTTGAGGTTTAATATGTCACACAAGTAAACAAGTTTCATGATCTATATATCCTGTGTCACTGAAATGTGTTCTAGTAGTGACTTTTTCTAAAAGAAATCTCTGAAGTGGCTCTGGTAACTCAGAAACTCTGGCCAGTGATCTCCCTTTAGAAAGCATCTCACTTCTGTGTATCAGAGAAGCTGTGTGTGCTCTGTGGCCATCTTGCAGGGCTGCGTGAACAGATGTGAGTTAGGACATACTTTAACGTGGTTGGTAATTTTAATCACATCCTGTAAAATGTCGTTAAGTTCAGGTGACACTTTTTGGCTAGCCAGCACTTCTCTACAGATGACATACTGCATCGACTCGCACTTAGATGTGACCTCTTTGACCCGAGTAGTGAAACCAGAAAGTTGTCCAGTCACAGCAGCCACTGCATCCATGCATACAACACAAAATGACCAATTTAGTTTCCCTGATATGTGATAATTCAAAGACTTGAATAGCAGCATGGTGTTGGTTGGCAACCAAAGTGCACATAACATAACCTTATGCACATCCCCGTGAAAAATATGTCACAGAAAAACAAGCACTGTAGTCTTGTCAATATCAGTAGACTTGTCAACCTGGATTGAGTACCACAGTGACTCACTAATTCTAACAGTTGTGCCTCAATATCCGCTGCTATTTCATCACTTCGTCTAGTTACGGCGCTGGCTGAAAGAGCAACATGTGCCACCTTTTGAACTACGGCCTCTCCTACAAGCTCATGACAAATGTCCTTAGCAGCAGGCAGGATCCAGTCCTGGCTTTAGCACTAAGTGATTAGATGGTAAGAACAATGCTTTCAGTACTGACATATTTGATGAAGGGGTGGCCTAAAGTAATTGCTTCTGCTCTTCGTGTTTGTGTTTTTCCTTCTGAAAACTCCAAAGGCTTGTCTTTTAATGCAGGGTGCTTGGTCTCCATGCAGTGAAGCAGTTTTGAAGTTTTCATGGCTTTGTTGGATAGTTGGTCACCACATATTCTACAAAGTGGGCTTCGCAAATGTGATCATCCGTTGTAATGAACCTATAATTTAAGAAGGACTCTTGGCATTTTCTTTGAAATGCAGCTTTGTGTTGGCAGTCTTAGAGTCTTCTGCTGTCAAATCAATGGGTCTGTCCCCCTTTTCAAAGAAGCTCTCCAGTGACGTTTGTTTTTTACTCATTTTGGCTAGGGTTAGCGGGTGGGCTTACCAAAACTGTGGCTGAGACAAGTGCGCAGTGAAAGAAAGAGATGTGGGTGGCAGCAGTAAATAAAATGATGGGTGGGCCACGCACAGACTGAAGTAAGTGCTGGCTTCTGACTTAAAGCCTGAAAATTTTAAGTTCAGGTGACACTTTTTGGCTAGCCAGCACTTCTCTACAGATGACATACTGCATCGACTCGCGCAGGGAGTATACAGTGAGTCTGCATACTGCATCAACTCGCGCAGTGAGTCTGTATACACCAGATACAGCTGTACAATTGAAGCACATCAGCTCACCTGCCACTATAAACCTGCCACCACCAGCAGCCTAACTGTCACTTGCCACTCACTGATAGAATTTTGATGAGTCTGCAAGCAACTGATTTATTATTATGGTCTCTATGCAGTCAAACCTCTCTGCTAACGTTCAACTGTGTTTGCAGCCATCACCGCCTCAGCTCCACCTCAGATCATCAGGCATTAGATTCTCATCAAGAGTGTACAACCTAGATCTCTGGCATGTGCAGGTGGAGCTCAGGAGCTGATATGAGTGATGGGGAGTAGCTGGCTCTAAATACAGATGAAGCTTCCATCACTTGCCTGCCACTCACCTCCTGCTGTGTGGCCTGGCTCCTAACAGGCCCACAGACCGGTTCTGCTCTGTGGCTCAGGGATTGAGGACCCCTGTATTTGGGGATGGATATCATGCTCATGGGAGACCCTCCATGGACAGTTTTCCCCATTGAATATACTGTCCTGAGCCTTTACTTATGTCTATTAATGGCTGTTTTTTTCACTTTTCCCATTTCACCAATTTCTACTCTGTAGGACATTTTACTACTCTTTCATCAGAGGGGAAAAAATAACAAGTCCCATTCAATTTGCTTCCCCCCTGACCTGAGAAACCCAGCGAGACTGCAGGGTCTCGTCACGTCCCAGACTGTGAGTAGGAACCCTCCATATTGCTCCTGACTGCCGCCACTGCCGCTGCTGCTTCCCCTGCCGAACTTCACAAATTGGTTATGACCCTTTCCCTGCCTGGTTGCTGTTTTTCCCTACTTACTAGTCTTTTTCTCTGTCAGATAATTCTGTGTGGAAGTTTTGATCTACCGTCTTAACTCTGACAACTCTCTGTGTGTGTCTTAAGAAACGTTATTTATCAGCTGGGCGTGGTGGCTCACGCCTGTAATCTCAGCATTTTGGGAGGCCGAGGTGGGCGGATCACCTGAGGTCATGAGTTCGAGACCAGCCTGCCCAACATGGTAAAACCCCGTCTCTACTTAAAAAAAAAAAAAAAATTAGCCGGGTATGGTGGCACATGCCTGTAGTCCCAGCTACTCAGGAGGCGGAGGCAGGAGAATCACTTGAACCCAGGAGGCAGAGGTTGCAGTAAGCTGAGATTGCCCCACTGCACTCCAGCCTGGGAGACAGAGTGAGACTCCATCCCACAAAAAAAAAAAAGAAAAAGAAAAAGAAAATGTATTTATCTCTGTATTTCCATTACCTGATAAAATGCTGCACTTTGCTAAATAAATGTTGCTGAATTAAGGTGACATCACTATGGTGGGCATCATGAAAATCCAGAAGATTCTAGAATCTCATAGCATTGCTATAGGATTGTCCAGTGCTTAGGAGTACACCATTTACATGCTTATGTATGTTTCATTTTGACCCAGAGAATAGTGAAACAAATCCAGAGAGGATATTAACGACATCATTAGTGTAGATGTCTTCAGAAAAAAGGTGAAATATGGGGCAGAAGGGTGGACAAAATAGAAAATAATGTCCTGTACCAAGATGTTCACAGTGGCACTTTGGGAGTGAAACAGAAAGCAGCTTTCTTTTTACTATTTTGTATATCTGGAGTATATTACTCTCATATGAAAAGACTGTAACAACAGGAAAGCAAAGCCAGTGCAGAACTTACAGGGCAGGAGTTTAGCTCCCACAACATCCAAAATCCTGGCCAGAATTCCCTGCACAGGAATTCACTCTCCTAACAGTCGGCACATCATCAGAACGAGTGGCTCTGGCCTGGACCCTGATGGGGCTGCCAGCGCACTCCCTGGGTGAGAAGCTGCATGTGCGTGACGTCCGCAGGGATGGAGAACAACGCCGGGTGTCGGACATGACGGAAACCTATCTTCACACCTCACAGCAGAAAATGCCAAGGCATGTGCCTGTTTCTTGGTCCTAAATAAGTGACTGGTGAATATAGCCAGGATTTCAATTTACTTAGGCCCAATTTTGCTCTGTATTATTTAAAAAGATACTTCTAAGTCTTAATTTTCTCAGTGAAATCAATGACTTTTGCTCCATGAAGATATACTTGGAGAACAAAAGCAGAGCATTCTCAACTTAACTGCCTTGATTTATTTTAAGACAAAAGTCAGATGCTGTGGCAGTATGCCTGCTTTGCTCTTACCAAGAGAGGTGGCAGAAATGAAAAAACACCCCTCACAGGGCGGTGACCCACAGTTTCCCCACCAAGTGTTAACTTGCCAGGGTTCTGGGCACCCTGCTTAGAGGCAGCTCTGAAAAGAACTAATTTATGATTTTTATTCTCTTTGCCTATTACTACAAGAGGGATATATATACTCAAATTTACAGCTGTCTCTCTCACTGAATAAAAACCAACAGAACTTCTTAAAACTCCAGATAATCTCACATTAACTTTTCCCATTTCATTTCCTTTTCCCTTACTATATATTTTACCCCTTGGGCTGTTTCTTCTGAAATTATATTTCTGCGAACCCAGAACACTTGAATTTTCTAAATCATGACTATTTCCTTTTTCTTTTCATCTCCCTTTTAATTAGGGTCACATACTCTTTCTCAGCAACCAATGCAAGTTCATTCTTTCTAGCCCAGCTCCAAAACCCATTTCTAGTGTGTTATTTCATGCTCCCCTTCCCCCAGGCCAGGCGTCTCCCATCCCACCAGAACTGGATGCCTGCTCTGAGCCCAAGTTCCCTCCCTACAAGGAGCACACATCCTCTCAGGGGTTCCCCACTCTGAGATCTACTTCAGCTCTTCTTTGTTTAAACTTTCCCCCATCCCCCACAGATAGAGAAGGGCAAATCCAACCGTCTCCTCAACCATGTCTGATTAGAGTCTCTTGGAACCGAGGCCTTGCCCATCCCTAGTCTGGATGCCGACCAGCAGGTGCTCACCGTGGTATACTCAAAGTAGTAAAGGCAGTTGTCAGTCAGAATGAACCAGCGTCTCTTCCAAGTCTTTACCCTGCCACCTGCAGAGCAAAAAGAGATGCACGTTCGACAAGAGACAACCAGACGAGCGCGGGTTCTGCGACACACACAGCTCTCTCCTCAGAGAGGGTGGGGGAGAGGCATCAGGAGAACGTGGAGACCACAACATCTACATCAGTAACAAGACACAGAGCCGAGACAGAAGCATCTTTTACACAGTGAAAGACTGTGGGTACAAGCAGAGCAAGCGCGTCTAGGTGACACCCTGGAGATGGAATCAGGACGGCAGGATGAGCATGGGTTTGGGAGGGAAAACCCAGGGGCGATAATGACACACAATGCAAATTTGCCAGAGTCAGCAAAAAGCCTACGTAGTAGAAATCGCCAAAGAACAGAAAAAGAGGGAAGGGTCAGCCCTAGTGCAGGCTACTCTGCCACTGACAAGCAGCCAGCACATAGGAGTGTGTCACTGGAAGTGAAGGAAGGGGGAATCAGGAGAGAGATACTGGGAGCCTTCACAACCAAATCCACACTCTCCTTGGAATGTGAAACCAATTCCCATGGTTTTACTCTCTTTCTCATCTTCATGATTAGAGTGAGCTTCTACACTGGCTTTTAACCTTATGCGCTGGTGTCCTGAAAACAAAATCTCCTGAGTTCTGCCTGGGTGAGAATCAAAGCAGAATTCTTGTATCAAGGAAGAATCAACTCGTACTGAGAGGCTGCCTCAGGAGTCTTTTCTGTTTCGGGAAAAAACAGCTAGCAAATACAGCCATGGCAAACAAGCTCTGGCAGCAGCGGCTGAGAGGCTGGCAAGGGCCTCCCTTGGTTCTTTTTAGTATTTCTCAATACAAAACGTTGGGGTCATGGTGGGTGCGGTGGCTCACATCTGTAATCCCAGCACTTTGGGAGGCCGAGGTGGGTGGATCACTTGAGGTCAGGAGTTCAAGACCTGCTGGCCAACATGGTGAAACTCCGCCTCTACTAAAAATATAAAATCAGCTGGGGGTGGTGGCACGTGCCTGTAATCCCAGCTACTCAGGAGGCTCAGGCATGAGAATTGCTTGAACCGGGAGGCAAACGTTGCATTGCCCCTATATTTTACCAATATAACCCACCCCAGGTGACACACCAACAACCCAAATAAAAAAAAAAAAAAAAAAAAAAAAAAAAGGAAAAGTTGGGGTTTGTTCATAAAGTTATGCTGGGATAGATACGAAGGAAGAAAAATTTAACCACAGCCTATCTGAATGAAGCTACACCTGCTGTCAAATCAGGACCACAGGCTTTCTCTTCTTCCACCTCCCTCCCATCAAGAGAAAATTTTCTGCACATGAACCACCCAAAAATTATCCCTATGGCCTTCTCCTGTGAAGCTATGCATGACATTCTAGAAACACTTCTTGTGCCCTGTTCTTTTGCTAAGACTTAACCTACAGACAACATCACTTCTCCAATCTTCCTAAATAGCAAGGACCATGGGGCGTAAATCTCATACCCCCTGATCATGCTTTGTCTCTTGCCCTCATCACAAATAGCTGAGCAAAGAGGAGGGTGGTTTTACAGGGACTATTTCCAACTGCCAGGACCTGCCTGCATGCTCACACCAGAGAAACCTAAGGGGAGTATGCAAATAATGTTATGGAAAGAAAATGTCTAGCGTAGGTCCTGGCAGACAAGTAAAAGGACCACTGGGCTTTCAGGTCTGTGTTTAGCACCCTGTTTAGATGCTGCACTCTAGGCGGGCTTACGTGACTGATCATTAATTGCCAAGATTCCAAATGACACAGATCGAGGTTATGCGAGGGAATCTGCTGTAAGCAAGCACATGCCATCTGCCTGCCCATCCTGTGCTGTATCAAGCAAATTGAGACTCTCTCCCTCCAGTGACTTGTAAGTTTCATGTGAGCCCTTGCCACTAGTCCCTAAAGGTTAGATGGCATGAATTAAGAGAAAATCATCAATGGATACTATGACATGCAGTGGAAAACAAGAAAGCCTGGGCAGAACTAAAATAAATAAGGAGGATAAAGAAGACAAGGACTATATTCAGGATTGAAGCCAATTTGTTCTTAAAAAGGAACCCCAGCCAATTCAGAGTCTGAGAACTTTGGTCTTCCAGCCTGGTGGGCCACTGGTTTCCTGCGCAGGCTCAGCACAAAAGGGAACATCAACCCATGCTGACCGCCCATGCACTCCATCACAGGACACTACCCGGTAACCCTTGGGACTTAGTAGATCATGAAAAAGGGAGTCAGATGCTAAAAGGAATGAGATGGAAGGAAATCAAGGAGAAAAAGCAAAGCCGGAAGAAATTCTCTGCCCGATTTCAAAAGCTTGGTTATTTTCCCTAGACAACTTGCTGCATTACAGAGACCTCTACCATAAAGCACCACTGTGGCCCCACGGGGAACATTTCCACGTGGAAAGAAAAACAGACATGGAACAAGCAGACAGATCAATGCGCGCCTAGGACAGTCCCTGTGGAACTCACAGGACCACCTCCCACTGCACGGCTCCTCAGGCCCTCCTATGACCCCTTGAGGTATCAAGGCCAGATGCCATCTTCCCCTACATCTGAGAACAACCTGGCAAGTCCCTAAAACATCTGAGTAAGTGTCTATGTTTGGGGTTCTTTGTAAGCGTAGTTACTGCTCAGGGAATGCTTAGGCACAAACCTGAGGAGTCTTGGGCTAGGAAAACATGTTTCCCCAAACCAGCAAATGGAGAGGAGACACCAACAACGTAACTAGGAGACTGATTTGGGGCTTTAACAAGGACTCGCTGAAAAAGCGAGGGAGCAAAACAAAACATAAAAACCGAGCCAAGGCTGTAATACCCTTCTCTGATCCCTGGGAAATTCAACACAAGGACTTCAGGAAGGGTTTTTCGCTTTGGAGTTTGTTTGTTTGTTTGTTTGTTTTTATCTTCACTCAGTATCATTGTGAATTTAGGAAACACCATTTCCCCTTTTCATGCAAAGGCAAATGTCTTAAGTATTGTCTAATTTAATTCTTTCCCTAATTTGTGTTTCCACATGGTAAATCAGAAGCTTTCCATTGCTTTGGGAAGTCAAGACTTTGTTCTCTCTGGAGAAAGTCTTAGCTTGAAAAAAGAATAAAAAAGACTTCCTTCTCTTCTTTCTCCTCATCCCTACTTCGGAGATTAACTTTCAATCGGGTTGATTAATGGATGTTAAACTGAGTATCAAACATACTGCATGTCTTAGCCAATAATTCCAAGTGAAATGTAGTGGAAACTTCCTCTGCTTTTACAAACCCACTCTTACTATGTTTTCTTGCATTACTGCATTCAGTAATGAATGTAACATATACTCCTCCAAAAAGGAAAAACATGCAAATTGCTCCAAACCCCTGATCCTGACCAGTTCCCTAGGGACTGTACAGTAAGTTAGAAGCAGCATTAACACTACCACCGGCAATTAAAATACAAAATAACCAAAAATAACAAAATAAGAAAATGCTGCAGCAATGACAGTGGCCTAGGCAGAGCGAGCGAGCAGGGTGAGGGGTTACATACCTCCTGGAGTTTGGGGCAAGGAAAAGGAGAGCCAAAATCATGGAAACATACAAATGAGGGAGAAAAGAAAATTAAAACAAAGAAATTAAATCCGATTCCTTAATCTTAAAGTGCAATGTATCAGTCACATTCATGCCTGCCTGGGAGAGAGCTGAACTAAAAACACTAACTGGGCAAGTGATCCCACTACAGTCTGGCACGGGAACGAGGGGCTCGTATATGCCACGTCCCACTTCATTAAGGTAAGATTTGAGGCACTATTGGAAACCTGGCCCCAAAGATGCCACAAATCGGCTTTTACAAAGCCAATGTTTATTAGTATATCCAGAATCAGAGCAAAGAAAGCTAAGATTATTTCAGGGAAAATTAAATGTCTTTCTTTAGATGGCTGTCACTTTTTAAAGTGTGTGTGAGAATGCACACACATATACCCATGAATACACATGTACATATGTGTATATACAAGAATACACATTCTTATGTCTATATGCATACACAGACATATACACACAACTACAGATGGCTGGAAGCCCTGCCTTCTGCAGCACATAAACACAAGGAGTGATTCTAAGTGTGCTACAACGAAAACACAATATTCGGAGTTTAGAAGGGTTTGATGGAGGTTTAGAAAAAGTAATGCAATGAGCTAAAACTGAGTCCCACACTTGGTTAAATTTTCTCTTTTTTAAAATATGAGATGCCTCATGAATTTGCATGTCATCCTGGTGTAAGAACCAAGATAATCTTTGTACTGTTCTAATTTTAGTATCTGGGCTGTCAAAGCTAACACTTAGTATTAGCATTTAAACAAATTTCTCTGGAGGGGGAAGTAAATCCAAACTTGGACACACTTTAAACATTTCCAGTAGGTTTCCTTTTAACTCTATCCACTTGGCAATAAGAATGTGGAAGGGAAGGCTGCCTGTGGGGTTAGTAATTTTAGAGCCTTAACTTCAAAGATTCTGCTGGCTTAGAGATATATAAAATGATGGCCAATTCAAGAGATATTTAAAACTGATGGTGAAGTGATGCTTTAAGGGGAATTTATGAATTAAGTCATTATGTATAAGCATAAGGACTTGGGATATGCCTTTAAAAGGAAATAGAAAGTCTATTGCTATCTGAACTAGTCAGAAATAAAGGATTTCATTTTAGCCTTCCCAGATGTGTCGGTAATGGCCAAGAGAGTACTGACATCTAATCACCGGAGTGAGTAGCTGAGCTAGTAGAGGAGGGAACAGCCTCTGCTAATGTGGGAACCCAACTCATCAAAGGCTAAGGCAGAAGGCAACAGAGCAAAGTATGCTCTTAGTGGCCAAAAAAAAAAAAAAAAAAAAAAGAATGGACATCATTATGTCCGGAGAGACTACAGCTCTCTCTCTCTGTTCTGAAACTACTAATAAAATAATCACATGTGGACATGAATGTGCACGAAAACCCTACTAATGTTTTTCCTATTGATTACTCTGTCACCTTCAGGGCATGACCACAAATCTCAGCAATACAAGCTCATCACTTCTGGCAGAGGGAAGAGGAATGCATTTTCAGCTTTTTTGAATGAACAAAATCATTAGTGGGGCTGATTCGGATTGAAAGGAGGGGGGAAAAAAAAACCGCTGCCCAAGAATGAGTAAGAGTGCTGTGGATTGCGCTGCAGCCAAAGGCTCTAGGCTTGCCATGCACACTGCCTGTGGGGGAGCCAGATGCAGAAGGAAGTGACGATGCACTGGGGCGGGGGCAGGAGCGCCAGGTACAAGTCTGTGTGATGGGAAGTAGAAAGATGGACAAGGTTGGCCACCCTCCCAATGGTTATGGGGACAGGGAAGGCAAATGGACCAGGTGCTCAGGGAACTGCCTTGAAACAAAACCTGGCCAACCAATTCAAGAGTGGAAACGTGGAGCATGAACACATGTGGGCAACAGTTACGGTGGAGTCAAGTCTGTCCCCAGCAGTCTGTGTCCCATGGGGGCAATGACTAGGAAGTCACTTCCTTTTTGGAAGTGGACCTTTGTTAGAACAGAACTCATACCAAAGTCTCTCTGGAATCCCCCATAAGACACCCCCTTTCCCATACGGTGTGTGTGTGTGTCCATGAATGCACGCATGCACACACACACACACACACACACAGAGCTTTCTTCCTAAGTCTCGGCTTTAGGAGCCCTAACCCAGAGATGTTCTTACCGAGTTTCAATAGCCAGCCTTCTCGGTCTGGGTTGAAGAAAGTGTGAGTGAGGTCATTCCCATCATCTTCTGGGATTTTGAAGGGTTCATTTTTTATGCTCTCATAGAGATTCTGGGATAAAAGATGACAATTCATGTTTCTGATTCTAGAAATATTTTTTCTTCCTCCCCTTTCTCTTCATTCATTCCACAAGTATTTATTACGTGCCTACAGTAAGCCAAGCCTGCCAGGTGCTGAGACTAGAAGAATATGACCATTTCTGCTTTCAGGCAGCTCACAGTAACAAAATAAATAAGACTTCCCAATGAAGAAAATAAAGACAGCGGCTCAACTTCTATTCAAACCTTTAGTGTCATATTTACAAACCACTGTCCTCTTCCTGATTCAGTAGCTGGGCCTCACTACCAATTTCTTCATGAAATTCACATGGTTAAATAAATTAAAAGAGGAGACCCTTGATGAATCGTATGTCTTTTCTCCCTTTCTACAAAACACGATCCTGTTTCCAGTGAACTCTTTCTTGGCTTGAATGAAGGCCCCTCCTGCTTGCTTACCCGGAGTAGCTCCTCCGGCAGGTCTCCTCCATCATTGATGCCTCGGTTCATGGCAATGAACCTCTCCACCGTGGGCTTATCTTTGACATTGGGGTTGTGCAGACTGGTGTTCAACATAATGATGGCAAAGGAGAGGACGTAACAAGTGTCTAAAGATGAGAGAAAAGCAAAGGGAAGCTGTTGTATGCTCAGATGATCAGAAACATCCCACCCACAAGAGGAAGAGATGCTAGATGAAATCAGAAATTAAAAAACCATGTTCTCAAAACAATGGGATGAATCCACACTCTAGGGCACACTGCTGTCTGAAAGGAGCAAGGCACAAAAAAGCACATAAAGTATTCAAGACTTAAAGATGTTTATTTTTTTCAGATTGAAAAGGAGAACACACACACTGTAGAAAATGTGAAAAATACAATGTATTAAAAAAATACATATGCCCTATAATGACCTCTCATCGCATTACCTAGCAGCACTTCGCTTTACTTCCTATGTATAAATGTGTCTATGTATATCACATCACAAATTCATCTCATAAACATATACTGTAACAAAACTGGAAACAAACAGATACATATATATGCTTTTTTGCTAATCTTATTACTGTTCTCCTATGTCAATAAAAATTCTTTACAACAACATGGGTTTTTTTAGTTTTTGGCTTTTGTTTTGAGACAGAATCTCACTCTGCAACCCAGGCTGGAGTGCTGGGTACAGTCATAGCTCACTGCATGCAGTCTTAAACTCTTGGGCTCAAGAGACCCTCCTGCCTCAGCCTCCCAAGTAGCTGGGACTACAGGTGCAAGCCACCACACCTGGCTAATTTTTAGAAATTTTTTTATAGAGACAGGGTCTCATGTTTCCCAGGCCGCTCTCAAACTCCTAGCCTCAAGCAATCCTCTCACCTCGGCCTCCCACCCAAGGTGCTGACATTACAAGTGTGAGCCACTGCACACAGCTAAAACATGGTTTTTAATATTGGTGTATTTCATAGTTCAGAGGTACCACCACTTAAATTCCTAGTGCCTTACTGTAGGGCTTTTGGATTACTTCCAACATTTTATTATTATAAGTATTATTAAATAAATGTTTCTAGGCATGGATCTCAGCCCTTTTGTTTCAGAAATTATCTGGTGCCAAGAAAAGAATCCAGTGTAAAACGCCTGTCATAAACTAAGATGAATGATTGTATTTACCCGTGGACTGGAACACGCCATTATTGCACTGACAGTATCGCTGGGCAAATGCCTCCATCATCCGGTCGATCTTCTGGGCCTCTCCCGGTAGCCGGAAGCTCCACAGGAACTGCCTGAGTGGGAAAGATAGAGTGTTCCAGAACTTGGGGAGACAATTTATTTCTCTGTGAATTGTTAAACTGCCAATGATTTTTTTTTTTTTTGAGATGGAGTCTCACTCTGTCATCCAGGCTGGATTGCAGTGGTGCAATCTCAGCTCACTGCAACCTCCACCTGTCGAGTTCAAGCAATTCTCCTGCTCAGCTGCTGAGTAGCTGGGACTACATGCGTGGGCCACCGTGTCCGGCTAACTTTTTGTATTTTTAGTAGAGACAGGTTTCACTATGCTGGCCAGGATGGTCTCAAACTCCTGACCTTGTGAGCCGCCCACCTCAGCCTCACAAAGTGCTGGGATTACAGATGTGAGCCACTGTACTCGGCCACTGCCAATGATTTTTTAACATCAAAGTGCAAAGGAAGCCCTGCTGAGCTTCAGCCTTCTGTTACTGTAACTCTGAACGGATGCAAAGTTGCCATCCACACCACTGTTATCTTAATTAAAAGTAAAATATTTCTTAGGAAAAAATGAACAATTAAGATTTTCCTACTGAGGAATTGTTTCCCTCCTCAGAATAATACACAAGACTGAAACATACATAATGGTCATTTTAAACAAACTCTACTTTCAGAAAACAACATGGGTGGCAAAAAGAGATGACTGTCTTATCAAAGCATTAACAATTGATCCCTTTAAGTCAAAGAAAGACCCACAGCTGACGGGTTCAATTGTGGATTATTTCCATCCAGCTAAGTGACAGCACAAAATATGATGTCATTATTTACACCTACAGCAGTGAAAATACAGAATGACAATTTCTTAAAGGGCAGAAAAAGTAACAGATTTAATAAAAAATTAAAGTTTACTTTTTTTCTTTCCAAAATGAAATGCACAACTACTTATTCCAGGGCAGGAAATTAAAGGATTTTATAAACTGAAGATGAAAAATTTCATAATTTAGTATTCAATTTCTAAAACCTCCAATGTAAGACTCAAGGAAGAGTGTTAGAGAATCTGCCTCAGGACATAACAAAAGGTAATTCCCCTTGACCACCCAGTCATTTCCGGTCAGAGACCAATAGATTTCTTACCTCCCAAATACTTCAAGATATTCGAAATCATACCCAAAGATAGAATTTCAATAAAATGCCCCCCAGGACAGACTCATGAACAAAGGCTGGCCTCCCACTCCTTCCAAAGGTGCTCACCTCAACAATACTCACCGTAGCGCCTGGACGAGATTAAGATCAGTGAACTCATGCAGCTCCACAAATGCATGAAGAACCTGGATATTAAATTCATCTCTATAGAGAAATGACAAAAAATGGGAGAGAAAGCAGGAGTCAGACACCGACACTGAGAATTTCCAGCCAGGCCAGGTCTCCCACGCTGCGTCCTATAGTCCTACGGCTGCCCAGACAGCCACTCATGCACACTATCAGCAAGAAAACTGGCTAGCTCTGTTGACGGGCTAAACAAGCAAGATGTCCCCCAGGACCCCCGGACAGAAACTACTCTTCCCTGGAACAGCCTCCCTTAACACCAGGGTGGCTACAGATGCTTTAAGGCAAAAATCTCTCCAAGACCTTAAGGGTATTGGGGAGTTTGCTTCCTTGTGTAATTCCTGAACAGCCTTCCCTAGCATCCGCATATCCCCAGGGCCTTACCTCTCCCCTAGGTAGTCACCAATGGCTGTCTTGTTGAGCCCTTCACCTTTATATAAGAACTGGGCAATGTCTTCACAAGTGTTCTTCAGCAGGTCGTTCTCTATTAAGAACTGGATCCCCTAGAAAAAGACAACGAAGACGCCAATGGTGCTGTGCTGGGAACCAGCTAAAAAGAAGTGGAGAGGGCACAGGAAGAAATGGGTGTGGGTGCACTGGAATATTTAATAAATACCTGCTAATTGACCTAAAAAGCTAGGGAGTCACAGTTTAGGAACCACTGCTTAGCACACGACATCTGCTCTACAAAACGGCAACATAAACTGTTAACACTTGGGGAAAAAAACATCTTTAGGGTCTATCTGAGCACTAAAAAAAAAACCATCTTAAAGATTATGGACCACTTCCCGCTTCTTTCTCACTTACCTTTTTAGGGTCCATATTAAATTTTTTCCTGCCCATGGCTACCTGTTTGTTCCTCTGCATGTTTTTCCTGTAAAACAACCATCACAGGCATTTTAGTACTTCGGGCCACTGGAAAGGCTTGAAAGACTAATACCATTTCCACATGCATCCACTGATTTACACAGATTTTGGAAAGACCTTTCCAGGAAAACAACAGACATAATCTGGTGGAGCTATGAAAGGTCAACTGAAACCTGAAACATGAACCTGGCTCCATGCTCATTTGCTCCTTCTACCCTGGATCAGAGGTTTTCTTTCCTTTTTTTTGAGACAGAGTCTCTCTCTGTCTGAAGGCTGAAGTGCAGTGGTGCTATCTCGGCTCAATGCAACCTCTACCTCCTGGGCTCCAGTGATCCTCCCACCTCAGACTCCCAAGTAGCTGGGACCATAGGTGCATGCCACCATGCCCTGTTAAAATTTTTTTTTGGTAAAGATAGGGTCTCACTATGTTGCCCAGGCTGGTCTCAAACTCTTGGGCTCAAATGATCCGCCTGCCTTGGCTTCCCGAAGTGTTGGGATTACAGGTCTGAGCTACTGTACCCGGCCAGTTTTCTTTTAACATGATTTTGTAAAAACTTTATCAGGGTATAACTGACTTCTCATATAATATTCCCACTGTAGGTATGTATTTGAATTTTAGGAAACTAAGTTGTGCGACATCACCACAATCCAGTTTTAGAACATTTTCATCTCCCTACAGAACTCCTCACACCCTTTTACGGTTCATCCTCGCTTCCACCTCCATCCCCAGACAACTCTTCATCTATCTGCTGTCTCCACAGATTTGCCTATTCTGGACATATCATATAAACAGAATCACAAAATATTTGGATTTTCAGATCTGGCTTCTTTCATTAGCATAATGTTGTCAAGGTCATCGTGCTGGAGTGTGGGCCAGTACTATATGCCTTCTTGCTGCTGGGTCATCTTCCATTGCATGGATAAACCACATCTGCTTATCCATTCACCAGATGATGGGCACTTAGGCTGTTTGTAGTTTGGGATGATTATGCATAAGGTTGCTACCAGCATTTGTGTACATGTCTTTGTGTGGACATATATTTTCATTTCCCTTGGGTACATACCCAGGGGTGGACACTCCTGGGTCATATGGTACATTTATATTTAATTTTTTAAGAAGCTGCTAAATAATCAGCAGTTTTCTTGACTGCATCAGAATGAAAAATGCAAATTCACAGACCATGCTTCTCAAAATATGGTACACCAACCAGCAGCCTTGGGAGCATATCAGACATGAAGAATCTCTGCTGCTGTTTATACATATGTATCACATGGGGCCTCATCAAAACAGATGCTGACCCTGTGTCTGAGAAAGGGCCTGTGATTCTGTACGTTTGACACTATCCCATGTGTGGAGTCTGAGTAGAAAGGCCCTGGACTGGCTGAGTCATTCAGAAGTACAAGGGGCAGAACCTAGGAATTCGCATTTTTAAAACCTCCAGCAGTAATTCTGGTGTGCACCCAAATTTAAGAACCACTGCGATCAATAGTAATTTTATAATCTCTGAGAGCAAAAAAGTTGCTCAGAAATAAAATCATAGGCTGGGTGCGGTGGCTCACGCCTGTAATCCAAGCACTTTGGAGGCCAAGGCGGGCGGATCACCTGAGGTCGGGAGTTTAAGACCGCCCAGACCAACATGGTGAAACCCTGTCTTTAAAAAAAAGAAATAAATAAAATCATAAAATATTATTGTCTTGAAGAACACATGTATTCTCTGGCTACATCCATGGAAGGAAGAAAATACTTCTAAGTGTTTTGAGGGTTGGTTTTTTCTTCGTTTGTTTTTTGTTGTTGTTGTTGTTGTTACAGACAGGGCCTTGCTCTGTCACCTGGGCTGAAGTACAGTGGTGTCACTGAGGCTTAATGCACCCTTCAACTCCTGAGCTCAAGTGATCCTTTGAGTTCAGCCTCCTAAGTAGCTAGGACTACAAGCAGGTGTCACCACAACTGGCTACTTTTTAAAATATTTTGTAGAGACAGGGTCTTGCTATGTAGCCCAGGCTGGTCTTAAACTCCTGGCCTCAAGCAATTCTCCCAACTTGGCCTCCCCAAATGTTGGTATAATAGGTGTAACCCATCAAATCCAGCTGGTTTTGACCTTTTGAAAGGAACACTTAAAAACTGTGAGTAGTATCAGAACTTCCAGATGTTAGATAATCCGGGATCCCCTGTGAACAGCTACCTTAGGAAACAAAGTCACAGAGTCACAGGGAAGCATCATTTAATTTCAGCCAAAATGAAGGGTTATAACCAGATATCTAGAAATTCCTATTGAACTAAAATGATTGTCTCATCATTTTTTTCTAAATCCAGGAAGGTAACTTTGATCAGTATTTCCAAACAAATACCACAAGGAAAGGCCTGTTTCATGGTTTCCAGTGTAAGTGCGGCAGCATCAGAGGGCCCACAGAAGCAGGGGGTGAAACTACTGGGAATGCTCAACTTTCCGGGCCTCAGTCCAGTCCCTCACCACAGGCTTTCCTGCGACCACCAAAATGCACACTCCCAGATCTCTGCCAGTCACAATCTGTCCACGTGACTGCCTGGGACACATGCCAGAGATGGCTCCCTCATTTCATTAGCTAGCCAGCTCACGTCTCCATCTGTCCCACTTGGAGCCCCTATCGCTCCAGGCTCTAGGCAGCTACTTCTCTAAGAGGCTTTCTCCAGTCTCTGCAAAGGACTAACACCCCAGTAAGGTGTCCAAAGCAAAACAGCTGTTACTGCTACTAGATGGCCAGTTAACTGATGTGTATACATTCCAGAAAGTTAAATCTTGTACTATATGAGTATATTATTTCTGCTTGATTAAACAGTATTTAGAATCATTCCTACATAATGTTGGCATCAGGTTGTTGATGAGAAACATGAATTCTCTCCTGTAGGAAAGTCTGAGCAAATGTAATGCCTGGTTGAGAAACAAATGCAGGGTGAGCCTGAGCGCCCCTATGGATGGATCCTCAGGGATCTGCAGAATCACTTCCCTCTTAGGGCTTTCGATACTGGAAAACCATTTTAAGTTCCAGATTAAAAAATAATAATAATAACTAATGACCACTCCCTGACTCACAATTTCAGATGCCGTTCATGAGTGACAAGACTTCACAAATTCACTGGCTGAGTACTTTGGATGCTGAAGCACTCACATTCCTAGTGTCTGCATTTCCTTGCTGTTTTATGGTAACTGACAGAGAACCAATCAAGAGAGTAACAAAGGGCACACTGAATTCTGAATATGTGTGTGTGGACACCAGAACAGACAGAAAGGAAACATACCAAAATACGAATCCTAATTATCTCTTGGATGAGTGTTTATGAAAAATTTGCTTTTATATTTTTCTATATTTTACCAATTTTTTGCAATAAAGGTATATTACCTTTATAATCTGAAAAAAAGTCATTTTTTAAAACATTTTTAAGATCAAGGTAAAATTTACATTTAACAGAATACACGCATTTTAAGTGTACAGTTCAATTTGTTAAGTGCATATACCCATGAAGCACTCATATTAATACAGAATATCCCTGTCATCCCTGTAAGTTCCCTATGGCCCTTCCTAGTCAAGCCCACCCCAACAACCACCTTGGAGGCAGCCCCTGCTAGGATTTCTGCCAACACAGCCTAGTTTCTCTGTTCCAGACGCTCATGCATGGAAGCACATGGTACCCACAGTTTCTTCTACTCATCACAGTGTTTGTGAGATTCATCCGTGCTGCCGCACCTTAGTAGTTCCTTCCTTTGCACTGCCTGTTACCTCCATCTGTTTATCCATTCACCTGTTGGCAGACATTCAGGGTATTTCCAGTTCCTGGTTATTTTCTATTAGAATGCTATAGATATTCTTGTACAAGTCTTTGTATGGACATGTTTTCATTTCTCTGAAGTAACTAGGAGTTGAATTGCGGATGAAACTACCAAACTTCTTACCCAAATAGTTACACCATTTTATTCTCCCTAGCACTCGCCAACGTGCAGTACCATCAATCTTTTTAATTCCAGCCATCCTAGTGGATGTGAAATACCATTTCATAGTAGTTTTAAACTGCATCCCCTAACAAGTAACGATGTTAAACATTTTTCATGTGTCTACTATACATACGGCTTCTTTTGTAAAGTGTCCAAGTTTTTGGCCCATTTTTTAAAATCTGGGCTGCCTTTTTATCATATATTCTAGATACAAGGCTTTTTTCAGATATGTGTGGTACAAATATTTACTCCTAATCTGTTGCCTGTTCATTTCTTTTAATAGTTTATCTTTTATAAAAGTAGAAGTTTTAAATTTTTATGAACTCTAATGTATCCACTTTATTTAAGCTACAATTATTTAAAATGGAAACAGGGGAAACTAATCCAAAATACCAAATGGGCAACACAGAGACTGGCCATGGCGAGCTGGCCACCTTCTGTGGAGTCCTCAGCCTCACTAAATCTTCATGGCACTTCCCAGAGGAGTCTAAAACAACGAATCAAACAGTCCTATGAAGCCAGACAGGAGTACTTAGGCTTAGAAAAATACAGACATGTAGTGAATTGGAAACAGCCCATTTATTGTACTAAGCAGTCAGAAAACGGTCTAGGAACCCCATTCAAAACTAAACTCTCAAAGTCACTAACATTTCATGTAAATAAAAGAAAAGAAAAAAAAAAGCAAAGAGCCCTTGTCCTTTTATACTATCATTGCATTTCTACATTTTCTTCCCTTAAGCATTAGGAAGGTGCAAATAAGCTCATGATTATACTCAGACATGACTGGGCACTCCAGCCCTTTGAAACTGTATCAGCAGCACTCATTAAACTTTTCCTTTACACAAAGGAAAAATAGAAGCTTTAACATACACACACACACAGTGGACAACAGAGGGGAGTAATTCACATAAAAAGTTAGGAGCAGTTTAAGGCTTTCTGGGACCTTTGAAATTCTCCAGTTCAATTTTTTTTTTTTTTTTTTTGAGTCCAAGTCTTGCTCTGTGACCAGGCTGGAGTGCAGTGACATGATCTTGGCTCACTGCAACCTCTGCGCCTCCCAGGTTCAAGTGATTCTCCTGCCTCACCCTCCCGTGTAGCTGAGACTACAAGTGTGTGCCACTACACCTGGCTAATTTTTGTATTTTTAGTAGAGACGGGGTTTCATCATGTTGGCCAGGATGGTCTCGATCTCTGACCCTGTGATCTGCCCACCTCGGCCTCCCAAAGTGCTGGGATTACAGGTGTGAGCCACTGCTCCCGGCCTTCAGTTCAATTTTTTAAACAACGAAAGAAGCTCCGGTGTTCAGGAGGCCTTGCAGTGAAGGATGGAAGGCACACATTATGGGAGTATATGTGCTTGCTAGGACTAGAAAGACACAAAGCTGACTTCTTCCTTCAATGTGCCATGTAAGGGTAATTAAGGCCTGGGTGCTTTAAGAAAGTACAACTGCAAAAGCCACCTAGTAGCAGGGCAGACTCACCTTTCCTCTGTGGATCCCAGGGTTTCAATCTCATTAGCTACTTCTGCTATCTCATCCTTCAGCCTCTATAAAACAGACAGTCCATAGTTAGCAGGAAAGGGAGATGCAGAACAAATTAAAACTTCTAAAATCTCACATAACTCCCTCCAACCAAAAACAAAATAAAACAAACCAAAATGAAATAAAACATGACAAAAATGCAAAAAAGTAAATTAGGAAAATTCATCATCTGTTTCAGAAATATTTGCTGGGCACGGTGGCTCATGCCTGTAATCCCAGTACTTTGGGATGCCAAAGTGGGCGGATCACAAGGTCAAGAGTGAAATCAGCCTGGTCAATATGGTGAAACCCATCTCTACTAAAAATACGAAAAATCAGCTGGGCGTGGTGGCAGGTGCCTATAGTCCCAGCTACTTGGAAGGCTGACGCAGAAGAATCGCTTTAACCCAGGAGGCAGAGGTTGCAGTGAGCCGAGATTGCGTTATTGCACTCCAGCCTGGGCAACAGAGCAAGACTCCATCTCTAAATAAATAAATGAAATATTTATTGAGTTCCTACCAAATAGTAAGCATTCTAGAAAATACTAAGATAGAAAAGGATACAGCCTCTGACCTCAAAGAGTTTACAGTCTAGGAAAGTTTATAAGCATATATATTATGTAATAAACAAAAACTGGCTGCCTCATCACAATCTTTCAGAACAAATCTGCAGGTTACTAAACACAAGTGTGCCAGAAAACTCAGAGGACAGTCTTCTGCCCAAAGCCCAAGATGCAGAGCCAGCAGTAGCTGAGCCAGGGCAACACCGCCACCAAGTGGTTGGCAAAGGGAATGTCCGATGAAATCGACTGCATCCACACCCACCCTTCTCATCTCAGCACACCCTTGGTCCAGATGGATGGACTCTTTTTCACCAGGAAGCAGGGCTTAAGTGGGGAACTGCTCAGCTTTCTCAGGATCTACCAGTGAAGCAGAAATCAAAGGATCAGGGAGAACTATCAAAATATACTGAAATCAACTGTGGAGCAAGTCAAGTCTTTCCTCATTTTGCTACTCTGGGTAAAAGGATTCCCTCTTTAACCCCACCTCTAATGTTTTACAAAGAATTCTAAAAGAATAACATTTGATGCCTTAGGGTGAAAATAATCCAACTATTGGCTTCTAGACTTATTTCCTACAAAGCTGGATAGTTATGAAAAGGAACTTGGGAAAACAGTAAAATTGCTATCACTAAGTCTATCTACAGGGACCAGAAATAATGCTGTCTTTTATGCTAAGTCCTCACAACAACTGTGTAGTAGGTGTTTTCATGATCTGACAGATGAAGAAACTGAAGTTCAAGGAACCGGAACTCTCTTGTCTCATTCAGCCAAAAAGCAGCAGAGCCAGGACTGGGGTGGGGGCCGAGCTTCGCCTGAAGCCCACATTCTCACTGTCTCTCCTCATCCACTCTGTTCCACGAGGGCAAACACAGCAGAGAGAACTCTACTCAGGAGACAGGAGTCCTACAGGGTGTCTCCAGCTCTGACAACTGCCCGACTGGGTGAACCTTGACAAACCACTCAACCTCTGACATTGCATCTACTCACTGGAGAGCAAAGGTGATACCAACACCTACACTTTGAGCAGAGGTGTAGTGAGAGCAGGTCAAAAGCGTCTTGAGGAGACACTCCGCAAGGACACACTTTGATACAAATGGAACTGTCACCACAGTTCTTACACTGGTGACACCACCGTGCTTCTCTCCTACCTGTATGTCAGCCAGGAGCTCCTGTTTTCTCCGTCGGATGTTCTCTAGTTCTTGACGCTCCTCTGCGGTCAGGTCACTGGGAACTACAAAAATGGAGGGAAATGTTACTAAGAAAGCTTTTATCTCACCAAAAATAAAGTACGATCCAGAGGCCATGAAAGGAGAAAGATACCAAGAAAGAAACTAGAAGCCAGTTTCAGAAATAACTGAGTGATAGAGTTATGGCTCCAATTCTCATCAGATTTTCTAAAGAAAGGAAGGCCCTTAAATCCCACAGGAAAGCTCTGAGAAAGGAACTCTTGGAAGGAAAAACAAGAGAGAAAAGATTACAAAGGTTAAATTAGGTTGGCTATGAATGAAAAAGGCTGACTATTAGCTGAGTGCCCGGCCATTTTCATCCCTTCCAGCTGGGGGACTTCATGCTGACATTTAATTAATCTCTCTAGGCCTCAGATCCCTCATGGTCACAAACAGAGCAGTACCAGCAGAGCTCACTGAGTTGAGCTCCAACGTGGAAAGATGTCCATGGCCCCCTGAGGTGGGGAGGGGAGGCAAGTGGCAAAGCAACATGTATGAATAATTTTGTGCCACCTCTGGGAGGTGTCTGGAGAAAGAGACTATATATGCACTGAGAGAAAAAAATCTAGAATATACACCTAAAGTCAGTGCTTAACTCTGGGAACTGGGATTATGGGACTGTCTCTTTCTGCTTCATATCCTTCTTCATTGTTTGGATGTTTTAAAATGTGCTCTTATCATCAGAACAAAGTTATTTAATTCCCGGATCACAGCTCTCTCCAAAAAATACTTCTGCAATCCTCCAATGGCTCAATCTCCCCCACCTATACAAACAGGAGATTTGGACAGACACCCTCTAAAATGACCCTCTGAGCATGCGGTGGGAAGGCATGTGGGCAAATGAGAAGAACAAGCATTAGAATCAAGCAAACCAGGTTCAAATCCTAGCTCCAATCTACCAAATATTATATTAGGTCACTTCAGACAAGTTATGTAACCTATTTGAGCCATATCTCATCATCAATAAAGTGGCGCCACCATCACCCACTTGAAAAGGCTGCTGTGAGGATGATGTAGAGTAATTAAAGTGCCTCAAACCCTGCCTGGTGCTGAGCAGAAGCACAGAAGTGTTGGCTCTTGTTCCCTCTGTGGCACAGCAAAGGACACCCATGCTCCTAAGGCAGGGGGTGGTGTGAGAGTCTTTCTGTCCTTCAGTGGGTGCCTATGTGAGCTAGAGCTGCACTGTCCAATACGGCAGCCATGAGCCCCAGGTGACATTAACCACTTGAAATGTGACCACCCAGTTTGAGATGTGCTGTATGTATAAAATATACACCAGACTTTCCATAAAAACAAAGGAAATGTCTTTTTAATATTTTATAGTAATTACACATTGATATAACTTAATAAAATGTATCATTTTAATTGATCTCAAAGGAACTACTATGAAATAAAAGTGCATCTATGGCTTTCTACCAGACAGCACAGAGTTGGAATAACATCTCTGCTTCAGAGCATAGTTAGGATACACATACTCTCCCTTCTGCCCATGGCATTCAAACTTAATCTACTACATGCAGAGAGCAGTTACTTTCCCCAATTATTTCACAAAAATCACCACAAGAGGGTAGAAACAATAGGCTACAGTGAAGCCCATAGAATGGGTTAATCAACTACATTAGAAAAGCTGACTTTTTCCTTTTTTCATCTAGTTCTTCCCCATCCTTCTTTAGAAAAGTATTTTTTAAACATCTCCAAAATCCAAACTAAGAAATGCATTTTAGTCCAGGCCTGGTGGCTCACGCCTGTAATCCCAGCATTTTGGGAGGCCAAGGTAGGGCAGATTGCTTGAGCCCAGGAGTTTGAGACCAGCCTGGGCAACATGATGAAACCCTGTCTTTACTAAAAAGAAAACCAAAAAAACAAAAATTAGCCGCCTACAGGAACTCAGGAGGCCGAGGTAGAAGGACTGTTTTAGCCTGGGGTGCGGAGGTTGCAGTGAGCCAAGATTGCACCACCGCACTCCAGCCTGCACAACACAGCTAGACCCAGTCTCCAAAAAAAAAAAAAAGGAAAAGAAAATAAAGAAAAAAATGCTTTTTGTATCATGACCTAATCTCCACCACGTATCAAAAATAATACCTTACCATGTGAAATGCATCGATATTTTCTGTTATTTCACTGTGAGCTTTTTTTTTTTTTTGAGATGGAGTCTCACTTTGTTGCCTTGGCTGGAGTATAATGGTGCGATCTCGGCTCACCACAACATCCACCTCCCAAGTTCAAGTGATTCTCCTGCCTCAGCCTCCTGAGTAGCTGGGATTACAGGCGTGCACCACCACAACTGGCTAATTTTTGTATTTTTAGTAGAGATGGGGATTCTTCATGTTGGCCAGGCTGGTCTAGAACTCCTGACCTCCTGATCCACCCGCCATGGCCTCCCAAAAGTGCTGAGATTACAGGCATAAGCCACCATGCCCAGCCTGTAAACTTTCTTAACAGTGGTTTAGTCCAGTAAACTGATTTTATGGCCACGTGCGGTGGCTCATGCCTGTAATTCCAGAACTTAGGGAGCCCGAGGTGGGCGGATCACCTGAGGTCAGGAGTTCAAGACCAGTCTGGTCAACATGGTGAAACCCCATCTCTACTAAAAATATAAAAATTAGTTGGGCATGGTGGGCAGGTGCTTGTAACCCCAGCTACTCAGGAGGCTGAGGCAGAAGAATAGCTTGAATCTGGGAGGCGGAGGCTGCAGTGAGCGGAGACTGTACCATTGAACTCCAGCCTGGACAACAAGAGCGAAACTCTGTCTCAAAATAATAATAATAAATAAATAAATTTATTAAATGATCTACGTAATACAGTGAGGTCCTGTTGTTTGAAAACACTCTTCCTTTAGAGGCTGGAAGAGACCGCCACTCTAAAGACCCCAACAGAGCAACTAAATTCAGCCCAGGTCACCTTCGCAAGAGTGGGCTTTATACTCTGTCTCTGAGAACTCAAGGGTGATCGCTCAGGTGTGTGTATTGGAGGATGGAGCCTTAAATAAGATCACCTACACACCTGCTCTCCAGTCGTCCCATTCCTGTGTCAAGACTCAGGTTTTCAGCTCAGCAATCCATCAGTATTATATGGATTCTAGCCCTGCACCCCCGCAAACCCACCCCACACACTTCTTCCCAGGCTGAACAGTTCTCCCAAGATTTAAAAAAAAAAACAAAAAATTATTAAAATGGCTGCTTCAGGAAAAAGCTAGACAAGTAAGTCAGCTCTGGTTAAAGCAAAAGCCGTTTTGAAAAACAACATGAACTCTACTGATACATACCCCATTCTAGAGAAAAGCATGCTTAAAGCAGTTCATTCCAATTTTTCTGTGCTTCACAGACCAGAAAAATTTCTAGTCCAAGTAGAAAACTCCTTTAAGAAATTAATTTCCTCAGGTTCTAGAAGATACATATTCATTCCAATATAATATGGTTTTGAAATTAAGGCAACACTCATTTTTTAAAAACAGCTGCTCCACAAGAGGCTCAATAATTGGGATTTGATTTTGAAGCTACAGAGCTGGCTTAATCAGATCAACAATGTATCTACCCAACAGAAGCAAGACTAAATCTAAGGTCCATATAATGAGACTGATGAAAAACAGAGCAATCGTATAAAAGAAATTCCTCTCTCAAGACTGTTATATACTCTGAGAAGCCAACTTTTATCATTCTAAACTGGAAACTCTTAATAGCTGCTTTCTTTTCAGAATCTGAGCACTCAACCATTCTGGGTTTTATATTCACATATGACAATTTTTCTGGAAGATCACAATCTAGCTTCTGTATTATAATCAAAATGCCCTTCTAGTCCTCTACCTTCCAAGATATTATTTTTAAAATAGTAAAGGAATAAAAAAAATCCATAAACCTACAATATCAAAGAGTACACAGAGAAGGGCCATCAGAAGAGACTTCAACAAATTTCCAGAACAGAGAAAGGAAAGAAACTGTGCTAAATGCTAAGATCTTCTTCTAGAATAAAAACTCCACAAAGGCAGGGACACTGTCTGCCTTGTACACTGTTGTGTTTGTGGTACCCAGCACAGGGCATAGCACGCTAAAGACTACACACACACACACACACACACACACGAACTTAGCCAACTTTCTTATGAGCAGGCAAGCATGGAGCTGGTGTCCAGAGTAAAGCCTCCACACGTGGACACCAGGAGACCTGAGAGGACCCTACCACAAAGTGGGATCTTGCCCACCGGCCCTGAAGCCAAGCCTCCCTGTCCACAAGGCCCAGTCATGCACAGAGCTTCCACTTAACACACCTACTGCTTCACTCTCACACTTACAGAGATAACCACACCTACACCAGGAGTGAGAAAGAACAAGACAGGGAACAGAAAACTCACCCTAGAGCAAACGGAGACAACTGGGCGGGGGACCTTTAAAAGAAAAGAAAACTCTGGAAAAGGGACAATTACAGAAAAAGAATACAGCCTTGCAAATTAAACATACTTTTGTCCCCCAAATCAAAAAAGTCAACAAAGGATAAAATATAAAGTTGGGGCATTCTTGTAGAACAAAGAGACTTGAAAATATGACCATCTCACAGAGAAATATTCATAGGAAAAATTCAGAAGTTCCAGGAATAAAGATGATCCTAAAACCTCCATGGGGTAAGGAGAGTGATTAATCAGACCACCCACGAGGGAAGATCTCACTGGTGTCAGAATAAGAGCCTGCACGCTAAACAGACAGTGCAGTGGAGCTTTCAAAATTCTAAAGGAAAATGATTTGAACTTCGAATTCTCAGTCAAGTAGGAGGGTAAAACAGACTCATTTCAGATACATAAGGATCAGAAAGTTTGTCTCCTGTGCACGCCTTCTGAAGACGCTACTTCAGGAGGAAGGCGATGTGGGTCACGGAACAAGACTGACTCAGGAAACTGAGGACAGCAAGTGCCATCACTGGGATGGACACAAAGCCATCAGACCAGGTCAAAGCAGGAAGCCAAAGGGCTGCAAGAGGAATGTCATCACAAAGAATGAAATCAGACTCAAAACCAGAGAATGAAGGAGAAAGCAGCTGAGAAACATGTGTGATATGTTTCTCTGGGGGTTAACTTTCAGAATCACCCTGCAGACAAAGCATGAAAGACCAACCTAGGCTGGAGAAGCAAAGCTATCTGTTACTGAGGTGAAGGAAGAGCTGACTGAAGTCTGAGGGAAGCAAAGTAGAGAGATTAGCAAGGTCCCGAATGGTCCCCACAGCTTCCTCCTACAACAATGGAGATCAGAGGCATGGGCACGGATCATGGAACAAGAAATCCATGCTGTAAACATGCCTAAGGTAAAAACCTGGTAACTGAAAATTGTGATAAACTACCAAACATGGACAGTGAGAGAGGGAAGAAAGAGAATGGTGTGAGATGCATCCTCATCCATCATAGATGGAAGGCAGGAGATCATCTTTGATTTTGACAAAATAATCAGCAATTTAAGATCTTAGCAGCACCCACGAAGACCTAAAAGCAGAAAAAAGTTAATTAATAGTGGATGCTTTGGGGAGTGGGTTTGGGAATAGAGAGACGGGACATATAAGCCCCTGAATACTTGCTTTAAAATACATATACATATGTACTATGACAATTTTAAAACAAAAGACTAAAAATGTTAATCTATGGTCACTAGAAAAGATAGGCCTTCCGTGTCCTTGGAGTCAGACAGAAAAAGCTTCTGGCCAATTTGTAGCTAGAATAAATAAGACATTTATCTACATTTATTTTGATCCAATCTCCTGACATTTGCCGCACGACTGCTAAATTACTTCTTCATTCCATACTCAGTAACCTTAAATCACAATGCTGCTTCCCTTCAGGTTCAACAAATCATTTAAGAATTTCAAAAAGCTGATCTAGACCTCATTTTTCTAGTGGAATTTTGCTCTGAGATGAGGTAAAATCTAACATTTTAATAAAAGTATTTTCCTCTGCATAAACTTAACAATGCAACATCAAATCTTTAATTCAAGCCTTCATTCTCATGCTGCCCCAGAGAGAAAAAACATCCAAAGACAAAATGCTTAATTTCATTTAGCAGCATAAAGAATCAACACTATTGCTGGAGAGCTGGAGGAGTAACTGATTCCTACAATCTTGGCTAGTGTCTTCAGGATGCTGCGAAGGCCACAGCTGGAACAAGAAAGGTGGTAGTCAGAAATACCCACATCTATCTCACACCCCGGGAGTTTCTGGGAAAGCAGTGTCCACACCCTGGGAAGCCTGTCTATTCATGCCGCTTCTCTCCCATGTAGCCATTAGGGTTAAACTGCAAAAGAACGGCTCAGCTGGGCCAGATGGCAGCACAACAAACAGCTCCTCCCTCCCCCAATTGCCACGTGCTGCAGCCATGCTTATGTGCCAGGGAGGCGGCTGAACCCCTTGCTCTTTAAAAGAATGGCCACCAGGGAGGGCAGCAGGTTGTCCCTGCCAGCAGCCTGAGCACAATGGAGACAACCAGAGGGAGAGCTGCCCTGACACACCACCCGCTTGCCCTCCTTGCCCGTCACCAGAGGGGCCCCCAGAATCCATGCCCACAAAGGTTAATCCGCAAGGTGTCCGGCTGGCAGTCAGGGGGATGGTCCAGCATCAGTCCCATCACCATTCCTTTCCAGGGTTCCAATTTAATGAAGGGGATTAAAGTGACAAAAACAACAAGGAGCTATTGTGCTTGGCTGTGAATAGGAAAGCCACACAAGGGAAGCTTTCATTTATTTATTTATTTAAATGTTGCTTTGCAGATTTTAACAGTCGGCAGAAACCCAGAGCTGAAATGGGTTCCAGCCAGTGCATACAAAGGAGGACTGTCTTAAAGGGACAGAGCCCTCTTTCCAAGCCAGAGGACGATAAATGAGCACATGGCGTGCTCTAGTCTAAAACCCTGCCTGTGCTCCACTGGCCACAGGCAGATGCCGGTGATATGCCATGAAGTTCCCTTGAAAATGCAGCTCTCTGACAGCAGGTTCTGCTTGGCACACACACAGAAGCTGCTAGGACCACACTGTCCTAAATCCCTATGGGTACCGTGAAATGAATGTGTCCAAGGCATGCTTTAGGACCAAGATGTCTCTCTCTGAGGTCATCCAGCTAGCTTTAAAATACACCACCTGCCTTATTTTTTTCCACCATAATTATTAACCGGCATCCTTTTTATAGCTTCTGCCTTTCAATGGATAAAAAGGTCCATATTTAAACCAGCACCACAGGGCAACATTTTATAAAGTAATTAAGGAGTGAGCCCTCATTTGCAGAGACGATAACTATACAAAAGATAACTGCCTTAGTCAGAGTTGCTTCCAGGCCAAGGAGGTCATTGCCATTTCCCTTTCAGCCCCATCTAGCTGGCCTGCTGCCAAGGGGTGCCCTCCTGCTAATCACAGCCACACCCCTTTACAGACCTAAAGTTTCATAAGCACTGAATACACACACACACACACACACACACACACACACACACCCTCATTCTTAACCTTAAGTTCTGCCTAAAACAGCAGCAGCAGTCGTGAAATAAAGCACCCAGCTTTTCTACAGCCTCTACAGAAACTGCTGTCTGCTCAGAGGAGAACAACCGGCTATTTACAAACCAGGCTTTTGGGTTCAAAAGTGCACATCTGGGAAGCCAGCTTCTTCCTCCACCTCCACAGACACAGCGATCACAGGGCGTGAGGGGTAAGCAGCTCCAAATGTCCTGTTCCAGTATTCAGCACTTACTCACCACATACCTGTGTAAATCCTACTAGTTAGACCCTAAACGAAACAGCCCATTAACCTCCCTCTGCACTACCCTAGGGGTGTAAGTCACTTTGTCTCCCAGAAAACCCCAGTGACTTATAATTTGAAAAACTTCAAAATACTGGAAAGAGGCCAGGCGTGGTGGCTCACACCTGTAATTCCAGCATTTTGGGAGGCCGAGGCGGGCAGATCATTTGAGTCAGGAGTTCCAGACCAGCCTGACCAACATGGTGAAACCCCATCTCTACTAAAAATACAAAAATTAGCTGGGCATGGTGGTGGGCACCTGTAATCCCAGCTACTTGGGAGGCTGAGGCAAGAGAAGCACTTGAACCCAGGAGGCAGAGGCTGCAGTGAGCCGAGATTGCACCACTGCACTGCAGCCTGGGCAACAAGAGCGAAACTCTGTCTCAAACAAACAAACAACAAATACTGAAAAGAACTCAGGCTTTGGAGACATGCCAATGTTCAACAAACTGCTAATCTCTCTGGGCCTCAGTTGTGTCCATCTGTAAAATGACACTGCAGTTAGCACTGCTGTGCTACTGTTGGCATTGTTGTGAGGAATACGTGATGGAAAAAATAAAACAGCGAGCACAAGTAGGTGCCCAACAAATACCAAATTTCTTTCCTTTATCTGTATATGCAATCCATGTTCCTCTTTTGCTTCTTTCTAACAATGTCATATTGACTCATTCAGCCTACATTTACTGCTCGCCTACTAGGTGGAAGGCAACGGGGGCACAACACTGAAGAGACTGATCTGGTTCCTCCTAGCAGGAACAGCAGTCCCAGGAAGCATCACAGAGAAGGTGGTGATTTCAAGTGCATGTGTTAACGAGAGATCATGCACAAGCTGTGTGAATCCACAGCATGGGTGCCTCACCCAACTCCTGGGACGGATCTGGGGACTGCCACTCTACAGGTAGGGGTCTTGGGTCCTAGGCCTAGCGTGGGGCCACATTCACCAGCTGGGTGACTCTGGGCAAGCTACTTTAGCTACCTGTGCCTCAAAGCAAACAGTAAGCTAAGAGGTTACTTCCAGAGCAGGATGCTATTTAAAATGACTACAGCTTTTATATCAAATGGGGAAAATACAAATAACCCACAATAATACAAAATCTAGTAAGTTAAAAACTATAGGATAAGAAGGCAGTGCTGTGAGGCATGGCTAACAACTGCAGGTAAGGCAGCAAACAAGAAAAACAATAGTCAAGGATTCACAGATAAAGTTCTTGTAGACCATTACTACACGTGGAGAACAGGCTGGTTTACAGGAATGTTTTTCTCTTCACTGAGAAAAGTAAAACTCCATGCTGACATTACAAATATGTAATGTCAGATCTTTAAGACAGGGATAAGAATACAACCAAAATCCAGACTATCTTTCAGGTAAAATGTAACAGTAGAGAGATGTAAAACAAACAGTTGTAATGTTACCAGGATTTTGCTGGAAGCCTCAAATTTAGAGACAGTCCTCAGGACAATTGTTAGGATCAGAGGATGAAGAAAGATGGGTATAGAAAAGGGGTGTGACTAGAGCGGGAGACCCAGGTGACACTTTCTGCCAATAATACACTGAAGGTTCACACCTTCACACAGTCTATCTACTTTGGGAAACCAATTAACTTTCCCACCCACTGAGTCAGAAACACAGTAATAGTTCTTCTTAAACTCAGTACCTTAAAAAGGAAGGAAATTCTGATATATACTACAACATGGATGAAGCTGGAGGACATTAAGCCAGTCACAAAAAAGCAAAAACTGAAGGATTCCACTGATAAGCAGCCCCTGGAGTAGTCAAACCATCATAGAGACAGTGGAATGGATGTTGTCAGGGGCTGGGGAGAAGAGGAATGGGGAGTTAGGGGGTAATGGGGAGTTTCAGTTTTGCAAGATGAGAAAGTTCTAGAGACTGCGTGGCACAGTAATATGAATGTACTACTGAAATTAACATGGTTAAGACTGTAAATTTTTTGTTATATATATTTTACCACAATTAAAAATAAAGGCCTGGCATGGTGGCTCATGCCTATAATCCCCCTAGCAATTTGATTTTTTTTTTTTTTTTTTTTTTTTTTGAGACAGAGTCTTGCTCTGTTACCAGGCTGGAGTGCTATGGCGTGATCTCAGCTCACTGCAACCTCCAACTCCCTGGTTCAAGCAATTCTCCTGTCTTAGCCTCTTGAGTAGCTTGGATTATAGGCACGCGCCATCACACCCAGCTAATTTTTGTATTTTTAGTAGAGACAAGGTTTCACTATGTTGGCCAGGATGATCTTGATCTCCTGACCTCAGGTGATCTGCCTACCTCAGTCTCCCAAAGTGCTAGAATTACAGGCATAAGCCATCACGCCCAGCCATCCCCAGAACTTTGAGAGGCTGAGGCAGGCAGATGGCTTGAGCTCAAGAGTTTGAGACCAGCCTGGGAGACACTGCAAAACCCGATCTCTACCAAAAAAATAAAAAATAATTAGCTGGGTGTGGTGGCACGCACTTGTAGTCCCAGCTACTCAGGAGGCTGAGGTGGGAGCATCACTTAAGCCCTGGAATGTGGAGGTTGCAATGAGCCCAGATCTCACCATTGCATCCAGCCTGGGCAACAGAGCAAGACCTTCTCACAAAAAAATAAATTAAAATATAAAATAAACAAAAATTTCACAGCAATATTCTAACTTCCCTGTCTGCTTATCATAGTTTGAAACTATGATTTAACTTTTGTGTAGTGCATTTTAAAATAAGTATCTCACCACCAAGTTGCAGCCTAAGAGATTTTTAAAAGAATATACAGCCAGGCATGGTGGCTTATGACTTCATAATCCCAGCACTTTGGGAGGCTGAGGCAGGTGGATCACCTGAGGTCAGGCCAACATGGTGAAACCCTGTTTCTACTAAAAATACAAAAATTAGCAGGGTGTGGTGGCATGCACCTGTAGTCCCAGCTACTCGGGAGGCTGAAGCAGGAAAATCACTTGAACCTGGGAGGCGGAGGTTGCAGTGAGCCGAGATCGCACCACTGCACTCCAGCTCAGGCAACAGAGTGAGACTCCACTTAAAAAAAAAAAAAAATTACCGCCAGGCATGGTGGCTCACATCTGTAATCCCAGCACTTTGGGAGGCCGAGATTGGTAGATCACCTGAGGTCAGGTTTTCAAAACCAGCCTGACCAACATGGTGAAACCCCGTCTCTACTAAAAATGCAAAAATTAGCTGGGCAGTATGCACCTGTAATCCTAGCTTCTCAGGAGGCTGAGGCAGGAGAATCACTTGAACCTGGGAGGCAGAGGTTGCAGTGAGCCGAGATTGCACCACTGCACTCTAGCCTCGGTGACAGAGCAAGACTCCGTCTCAAAAAGAAAAAAAAAATGTACACACACTACTAAGGACCAAAAAGAGTTAAATTAGCATGCAGCTAGCAGAAATGGTATTCAACATACAGGCAGAGGTGCCTTCCAGCAAACTGCCAATATGAATATTTAGACTATTCTAATTTAAATTCCTTTCATGCAAAAACTACCCAGTTTCCCCACGAAAAGTAAGTCAATTAAAGAGTTTTATTGCCACATTCTGAATTTTTAGGGAAGACTTCAGTCCTATTCTCGGTCTTAGAGACAGCTCACCTAACAACTACCCAAGTTCAGAGGAGATGCTGCTTGGGCTTTCACTCACTAATTTGTGACCTTCAGCAAACAATGACCTCTTCCAGCCTCAGTTTCCTCACTTATGTAATGAGGATGTCACCCAGCCTTTCTCAACCATTTTATGAAAGGAAGGTATTGGCCAGGTGCAGTGGCTCACGCCTGTAATCCCAACTTTGGGAGGCCAAGGCAGGTGATCACATGAGGTCAGGAGTTCGAGACCAGCCTGAACAATATGGTGAAACCCCACCTCTACTGAAAAAATACAAAATTAGCCGGGTGTAGTGGCACATGTCTGTAATCCCAGCTACTTGGGAAGCTGAGGCAGGAGAACTGCTTGAACCAGGAGGTGAAGGTTGCAGTGAGCTGAGATCGTGCCACTGCACTCCTGCCTGGGCAATAAGATCGAAACTCTGTCTCAAAAAAAAGGAAAGTATTCTACCACCTTATTTTACATAAAGAGAATCAACATATTTAATAAACCCTGGAACTCAAAGACATAGTTTGCATTTCAAGGTAGTAACAGAACCTAAGTGATAAAATTATATCCTAAGAATTTGGTTTAGAAAAAAAAAAGTTAACGTCTGCTTTCAATAAAAGCTAAAAACTAGAAAACAACCATTTTAAGAACCTTAACCTCTTCTAAAACCTCACAGTGACAACATCTGATATAGCTAGTGTTTCCCAGCAGCTTCTTTCTGGCACTCCACTGCTGTTTCGGAAGGATCCCAGGGACTGAATGCAGAGCTCCACAAGGAAGAACCATTTTCTACCACCAGCTTCTTTGAGACAAGTGGCATGGTCCTTCACTCCCCCAGGGACAGCCTGGGAGTTCCCTCTTCCTCCAAACAAGCCAAATCATCTTGCTCACCCCTCCTCCCAAGGGGGCAGGCTCCTCTCCCCTGGCAGAAGAGCTGCCACTCCCCGTGCCTGCCAGCTGCAACCAATGTCAGCTTGCACAGCTGGGCCACCACACCCCTTCTGTGTTCAAAATAGAGGTTTGGTGGCTTGGAAGTCAATTCTCTCTCACTTGACACTCGGTTGCTAAAATCTATTTGTTTGCTAGCCCTTTGTAATGCTCCAATTTTTCTGAACATTGAAATATTCTCCCTCAGTCTTACAGCTGGAAAGAACCCCTAGCCTTAAATGCCATGTTTCGATTCCAACTCCTTTTCTATGTGTATTGATGGAAAGAGGGTACGCGTGCCCAGGAAAGGTTCTTACTGAGTAAAACAGAAACTCTGTGGGCCGAGGGCCTAGAGGGGAGATCACCCTGAATCTGTTCCTCTGGCTTTCTGCCCGCCTATTTCGAACCTCACCGAAGCTGGAGGAAGAAAATTGACTACTGGCCTGTTCCTAAGTCTCAGGCCTAGAAGAAACTACACTGAACGCTTGGATACCTATCCAAAGGTGCAGTGGAAAAACCCTCAGAGAAGAGCACAGAATGCAGACCCAAAGGACAGACATGCAGAGACGGCCACGCACACATCAGCTCCTGCTGCTGACTGCTGGGTGGGAGAGGCAGGCAGGCAGGCAGCAACGCATAATGGGGGATCTGCAGCCGGGACTCCACACACCATCCACCCGCCTCTTACCCACGGTGAGTCCCCTCTCCTGCGGCCCCAGTGTCCTGGCAAGCCCTGGGCAGCAACATCAAAGCCTCGGCAGGTCACAGCTCTCCGCGTCAGAGGCCATGGTGGCTCTGTGCAGCGATCCCACAGTCCCAGGCTGCCGGGAGCTCCCACAGCTGTAGGTGCAGGGAGAGCTGGAGCAAGGACAGCATGTGTGCGCCAGCACAGCAGGGCCAGAGAAGAAGGTGTCCAGAGAAAACAAAAGCTGAGAGTACTGGCCCCGCAGGTGCAAACGCGCTGGGCCTGGTGAGGAAGGCTGGTGTGGACCGCAGAGATGGACGCGCAGAGCTGCAGCCCTAGCTGAGGCTCAGAGTGTGTGCTGCTCCGCTCCTCCAGGCTCATTTCCATGAATGCAGTCACAGCCAGCCCCTCCTACTACCCCCCATTCCCAGCCTCCAGGGGGTGGGGGGGGGCAGGGGGGAGGGGAGGCACCACCAGCATTTGCGCACAGGCTGCACTTGCTTTCCTTTTTCCCTTAGAAGCAAAAGCCTGATGCCTGCTTTCACTGCAAGAATGCCAGCCTTACTTAAGATGCCCTCTCTTTACTGCATGGATAAACAAGAGACTGGATCTAGGGGGCAGATGTTCTGTCACCCTGAAGGTACAAGCCTAGTCCTTCCCACTGCCCTGCATCAGGTCAGCAGGCAAAGTGGCACTGACCAGACTGCTCCAACAATGTCCTGGGGGGCTTCAGGAGGAATGTCCTTTGCTCCCTTCCTTCAGGGGTCCCATGCCCTCCATTTCCACAAGGGACACTCTAGTGTTTTCACCAAGAAGGACTCGCCTCCTACTCAGTACACTTCCGGCCACCAATGGTTCTTTCTTCACCAGAGGCTGCTGCATTGCCCTCAAGGACACTTGCCTAATATTGGGTTGGGATGTTAGGCAAGTGAACCTTGGGGATGATAATACAAGATGGCTGGTGACGAGAAATACGGCTACAGCCTGAGGGTAGTAGCTCTTAAACTTCAGAGGGCATGAGAATCA
Source organism: Cacajao melanocephalus (assembly GCA_963573385.1). Taxonomy (NCBI): domain Eukaryota; kingdom Metazoa; phylum Chordata; class Mammalia; order Primates; family Pitheciidae; genus Cacajao; species Cacajao melanocephalus. The sequence continues at coordinate 65,452 of CAUYLG010070396.1, forward strand.
CCAAGGGCACTTATTAAACAGGTAGATTTGGGACTCCAGTCCCAAAAGCATGAACTCCAGAGACCCAGGCCCCCATGTTACATAGAATACAAGGTTACTGCAGACCACACACAACTTCTGACTAACAAGGGAGGAGACAGAGGTTTTTTAAAGAATTCTAAAATAGCTAAGGAGAGAGAGTAGAGGGTAAATCACTGTGCTAGAGCAGGGTTCTTCAGTCTGGCCATTACTGACAGAGGGAGCAGGTCACTCTGTGTTGGGGTCTTCCCTGTGCATTGCAGGGTGCTTAGCTATGTCCCTGGGCTCTACCCACTAGATGCCAGCAGCACTGCCATCACCATCCCACTTCTCCCCAACCAGGTGTGGCAACCAAAACTGATTCTAGGCATTGCTGAATGTCCCCTGAGGGGGCAAAACCACCCTGGTTAAGAACCCTTGTTCTAGATAAACAATGGAAGAAGGGATGGGAATCCTAAAAACACTCCCGTATCCTCCCTCCTTCCCAGTCTCCTGCCTTTAGGAAATCAGTAATGGAAGGCACCCACCCCTCTGCAAGCCCAGCCTCTACTGCCATGCCATGGGGGTTGGGCTGGCTGGGGAATGCAGATAGACGTCCTCATCACCAGGCAGTGCCACCAGGCCTGACCCAAATACCCTGGCTCTGCGTTGCAGCCTGTCTTTTAAGGAACAGCCACAGTGTGAACAACTTTAGTGTCAAGAGGGTAGTACTCACTTAAAAGAATCAGACCAAGTCCATGTAAAACAAATTCTAAAATTCTACATTCTACAAAATATAGATTGAGATTGAGAGTCCCAGTGCAGCACGTCCCTTGGCGCCCCCGTCTTCCTCCTGCTCACTGTCTAGTAAGCCATCCCACCTCTCCTCCCAGTCCAGGGAAGATTCCACTTTCCCTGGATCCACCAGGGTGCTCAGTTACAACGTCTCTGCTTCTTTCTTCTTGTTCAGAAGCTCATCCTCGCCATCGAGTCTTACCTCCTACAGGGAGAACTCCCTGATTACTCCAGCCATGCTCTCTGCTCAGTTTACACGTATTAACCATCACCTGATGACCTTCTCTATCACTTGGTAAATAACCAGGTGATAAATTACATGATACAAATACATTCAGAGAAGACAGCCTGGACTATCCACACTGGTTATCTACCACTGTGTTTCCCAGGGATTTCACGTGTATGTGAAATTAAGCTCTTGCTTTTCAGTAATATCTTGTACTGTAAATATTCTCATTGCACTTTTCTTAGTCCCAAGGGCTGTCTTATTTTGAGGTGACATCACTGATCTTTACACAAATACACATACACACACACACACTCTCTCTTCAGGAACTGAAAGAGCCCAGCAGGTGAGTCCTGACCTATCCCTCTCTACGTAAGACTCAGTCATCATGTGCAAAGCTCACTTTGCCTCTACCTTTAACACGGCCAGCTTCCACTAAGCCGACAGAGTGGATCACAGCTGGGGTTTACTTGCAGTGTGTCAACCTAGGCAGAGGCTTTAGCTTGACCCAGGCCAGAGACTGCAGGTAGCAAAAACCTGCACTTTCAGTCAGTCAGTCCTAGGCGCAGACAACATGAGACAAGGACATCAGCAGACAAGAAGTTAGAAAACAAGCTGCAACCAAGAAGCCTGCAGTGTGGCCCTCCTTGTATCTGAAGAAAACAGATGCCATAATACATACTGCACAATCAAGCTTATGAAATCACAGCCATCAGAGAAAATCACAGGAAATGACTGGCCACGGAACAGGAATCTCAGGAATTCCAACAGAGAAAATGAACATTTAAAAAAATAATTTCTCAATCTCATAATTCAACAACCTTTTTAAAAGTTCACTGCATGGAAACAAGGCCCCCTGTCAGTTACTGTGGAAGATACAATGCTGAAAAGACATGGTTTCGGCCTTCAAAGAGCTCATGTGTTACTACTATTCCTTTTAAAGAAAAAAGCAACAGGCAGCTGGCCATGTTAAAGGTAGAGGCATAGTAAGGGCCAAATAATGCTTTCTTCAAGGTGCTATGCGGAGTGGGGGTCAGAGAAGAGCAGGGCCACGTTTGTCCAAGAAGGCTCCACACAAGAGCGGAGACTGGCATTCAGCCCCAGGCGCACCAGGGAGAGGGCAGTCCAGGCAGAGGTGGAAAGGGACAGAGTCTGGAAGAGCAAGCTCCAGGCAGACTGTGGTGCCTTTGAATTGGACACCGAGACAGTTGGATTCTATTTTGTTGCCCAGTTGGGTGAGAGACAAAGAAAGAAGCTCTTGTGGAAGAGCCAGAAGCGGCAGCCAGGCGCCATGAGAAGCAAAGGGCCTGGAAGCTTTGCAGTAGTCTTCACTGCACTGTGGTCTGTACTCCAGTTCAGAAATGGTAGCAAGGAAATAAGTGTTTTCTTGCCCTACTCCAGCTCACAGCTTCAACTACCATCCTTATCCAACACTAATTCCGCAAACCGCTACTGGCTTTCCACCCTCTTTCCAGTTTTCTGTCTCAGGCGCAAGGAGCGCTAGCGGGAACCAGAAAGCGACCCTCTGACAAGCCTGCGAAGGAAATGTGCATCAATCACTTTCTCTCTAAAGTGGAAAATGAGGCGCGAGGAATACATTCAAATCTTGCAATTCATCAGCATCCCAAACCCACTCATTCACAATGCTGCTGAAAGGTCCTCTCTGCCCATGAGGCGTCCCCAAACCCCAAATCACCTGGGCCACAGGCTCCAAGCACCACAGACATGATAAGCATTCTTAGGCAAGTCATGACTCTCAATCTCCCCTCCTTCTGTGTCCCACGAACACAGAGGCCTGGGGTTTTTTGGTATTTTTCATTAAACTCCATTCTACTCCTTATACTTTAAAATGCCTCATTATTCTTTAGTAAACACTAAAAGCATAAAATGCATCTTCAAAGAAGCAAAAACTGGCATCTGTTCCTGCTGAGAAGGGCCTGAAGATCTCGAGAGGGAGGTCATTTCTACCTTCACCTCAAAATAGAAACAAACTGGCTGCCCGTTCCAGACAGCACCCTGACCAGAGTTGCCCTGAGTCCAGGTTTGCAAAAGTTGGGGAGAAGTTTAAGAAGAAGCTGACTAGGGCACTAGCCTTTCAAGTCGTGGGCAGGTCTGGGGTACTGGCCCCCTGCTTCCACCTACCAGGAGGGCGAGGCTGGAGCAAGTGTGGCCGGCCCAAACCTCCTGGCCAGCGCATCCTTCTGGTGCCAACTGGATGTGCCAGGAGGACAGGCTTCTTCTCTGTCTTGGCTGCTCTCATGAGGCTGCTCTCGGACCGCCCCTAACTCCTGCCCATGCAGGGGGCAGAACTTGAGGAGGAAGCAAGTGGAGACCTGTGGCAAGGGCAGCCAAGGAGAGCAGTGAGGAGGAACAGAAGGCAGGCCAAGCTCTGCACCTTTGAGATCCAGGTCAGCACACCTGCTCCAGAACTAGCTCAAGAGGCGCTGACCTGTGAGAGGCCAGTGAGTCCTTAAACCATGAAAGTGTCCTATGGCCTCCCTCCATGAAAAACTAATGCCCACATCTAGGTGGCACGATATAGTTGGTTTCTCTGGAGAAACTCTGTTCTACCCCAAACACTGGTAAATCCTCCCCAGCCTCTCCCCTAGACAAGAAAAAACACGGAAAACAAAGGGGACCTGAGCAGAGGTAGAAAGACCCCAGCAGTAAAAGTTCTCGTACATACACCACAATGTTTAAAAATATCACTTACATTACTAACAGTGTGATGTTTACAGAAGTGTAACAAAAAGGATATTAAACTTCATATGGGAAAATATACATATGAGAATAGTTAGAAAAATATGAAGGGAAGAAAGGGTAATGTGAGGGTGTAGCTACCGGAGATTAAAACATGTGAGGCTTTGGTAATTAAAACTGCAGCAGAGAAGAAAAAGACCAGAAAACAAACTCAAGAAATACTGAAACACACAGGTAGCACTTTGAATCAGTGAAGAAAAACCGGACTATTCAGTCAAGGGTGCTAGGCAAATAAATAGCCAGCTAGACATCAGGGATAAAACTAAGCTGAATGCCTACCCATATCAAAATGAATTCTAGCTTAATTAAAGATGTTAATCTAAAATAAAACCTGAATAATTCTAGAATAGAGCATGAATTAATATGGTCTTAATCTTGATGAGTCCTGTTCATTTGTGACATGAAAATGAAAAGCTTCTGAATGAAAAATAATATCCCATAAACCAAAATGTAAACAACTAGGACAATAAATTCACAAAACATATGACAAAGGGTTAGTATCTTTTTAAAAAATTAATTAACTTATTATTTTTAGAGAGAGGGTCTCACTGTGTTCAGGCTGGAGTGCAACGGTGTGAACATAGCTCACTGCAGCGTCAAACTCAAGCCTCAAGCGATACTCCCACCTCAGCCTCCAGAATAGCTGGGACTATAGGTGTATGCCACCACAACTGGCTAGGGTTCATTTCTTTAAGTCACAAAGAAAACAGCATAAAAATTAGTAAAACAAAGATGACTACAATGAGCAAAGAATATAAAAGGCAGATTACGAAAAGAGAAATACAAACGGCCACACATAAAAGGATGCTCACACTCACTACGTGTTTAATGCAAATTAAAACATGAATAACATACAATTTTCCATGAGTCTGGCAGGAATGGGAATGCCAGATGACAGGACATGCTGCCAGGGGAGCGGGGTACACAGGCAGGCTCCCATGATGCTGGGAGAGTATACACTGGTACAACCTTTGGCACTGCCAAAACTTCAAGAGCACCTATCTTTTGATTTGATTTGATTCAAACTTAAGAATTTGATTCTTAAATTCCATTTCAGAATGGATATGTTCCCCAAATTATAAAAATCTAAAACTACCTAAGCACTATTTGGTCACTTAAAAGAATGAGGTGATTTGTAAATGCTAATATGAAAAGATCTATAAGACACATCCAGTGAAACAGGATGGCACAGATTACCTTCTTGTAAGTAACACCTATGCTTTCTAAACACACAGGAAGCTTCTAAGAAGGCCGTACTTGAAACTGCTAGCAGGAATCACCTTTCAAAACAAGGACTGTGGAAAGAGAGTCGCAGGGAGGCTTGGACTCTTTCTCTTCTGCCTATCTGTATATCTGGATCCACAACGAATACAAAATTTGATGTTGAAGTTTTTATCCAAAGAAAAGACAGAAATGCCCACTTACATTTGCTCAGATTGGCCTAAGCATTTCTATTATAGAAGAAACATCCTTCGATTCTGTTCTAATGCTCATGAAATACCTGTTGTAACTGTACCCATTCTGCTGTGATTTCATATGTGGTCTCTCATCTGAATTCTGTGACTCAGAATCCTGACTCTTCACAGAAAATACAAAGTGAAAAAGACTTTAGACACCAGAAGGAAAGGCACCAATAGTCACTGACTCAAAAAAAGAAATTCACTGGATCTTTTCTCAGGTCAGAAGTTGAGCTTCCATGATTCCTCTGTAAAGGAAGGAAGAACGTGATACAAGTCAAGAAATTATTTTCTTAAAGAGAAATGAATGTGCTAGGGCAAGTCCTCACACACCAACTGATCTATAGGACAGCAGAATTTGACTTTTCTGTCTCCATTTTTTCCCTCGTGTATTACCTAGGTCTGCAGAATCAAACAAATCACGTAGTCAGGAGAAAACCAAAATGGTAACTAGGAACATATGAACGCATGAGATCATCATAACTCAACAGTGGCTGTTTCAACTTATATTCCTGGCTGATTTGGGCTCCGTTTTCAGAGTTCTTCCCAGGAGCCACAGCCATGGCTTTCATTTGCAGAATGGACCAGGACTAGACTAGGTCACTTCGAAGGCACTTCATGGCTTTAAAAGTCTGTGATTACACTACTGTTAGTGACTCTGTCTGAGGTAATTATTTAATGGCTCCAGCTGTAAGACAAAACCCATATGAAAGTTGAAGTTCTTCAGAAGGTAAACAGGAGAAGATGGTGGCAATTTTAAGAGTCCTTTTCTCTAGCCTGACCTTGGGTTCAAAATTTAAAAGAAAAAAAAAGGAGTCCTTTTCTAAAAAGGAAATCTCAGCTAGGCTGAAAAAGAAAAAAGAAAGAAAGAAAGAAAGAAAGAAAGAAAGAAAGAAAGAAAGAAAGAAAGAAAGAAAGAAAGAAAGAAAGAAGGGCAGAGACAAGAACACTATAAATCCAGCAAAGCTGCCTTTGCAGGGTTATCAAAATGCAAGGGAAAAATGAGAGAATGATACTATTAAAAATTTCCAGAAGGTCTAGCCCTGAATCTTTGTTTTAACCAGCATCAAAGTGTATGCAGGTTCCATCCAGTGAACTGCAGCCACAAACCCATTCCAGTGAACCCTCCTTAATCACAGCGAGGGGTGGAAAACTGGAATCTCTCCTGTTTCCTAGGGTCACTCCTGCTCCAACTCTGACTCCTATCTGGATCTACAGTCCCCGACTTTGTCCTCCCTTCGGCTGACGACGCTGCAGGCTGATAAAGGCTCTTAAGGCCCAGACCTGTGCCTACCAAGACCTATCATACCTGTCTTTTCTCTCCACTGGTACTAACTTCTCAGAAAATTCCACCTGCTGCCTTCCACATCCCTCTTGTCTAATCAGACTTTGGGTCCTGTGCTTTCATATTCCATAATAAAGAGAAAACTTGGGAGGCCACAGAAAGACTCAAAGACAATGGGTAAGGGTCAGCTTTCTTCAGAAGGGCAGAATCCAAGCCCTTGTTTCTCTTCACCTTCATTAAGAACAAAGAGCAGTTCTAATCCTCTGTATAATACTGTGAGCATTCACCTCTGGTGTACTCGACAGGAAAGCCTATAAAATTCAAACCAGAGTGAGCCCTCTTCAAAACTTGTCACAGCAGATGGTGATACTGGTTTCTTGCTATGATGTGTGCTTTGTACAATGCCAAACATGCTCCTGCTTAAAAATAAAGATGTAACCATTTTTGATTCTGCAAAATACAATATCAATCCATAAGGAAGGGAGTGAGAAATATCTAGGGGGATATGAATTGTTAGTTGCAGAACCTCAGGTCTTCCGGCAAACACCCCAACCTAAGCAACTTGTCCAACTAGAGGCTACCACAATCACAAGGCACGCATTGAAACGTGGGGTCATGTGGAAAGTTCACGTCAAGGACAGCATTTTAGATGCAATCTGAAAATCCGATGTCCCATTGGAGAAGCCTATGCTTTATTCTATTTGGCATATTTTCCTACAAATAATACTAGTTTACATGCACATGGTATCTTACAACTTATAACATTTTCTCATTTCCACTTTTTAAAACTTTCCAACAGTCCCCTCCCCTCCCCTCTAAAAAAAAAAACTTTCCAACAAAGCTCAACTGTAACTCTGCGTATTTCCTGACAATGAACTATACACTGTTCTCATCAGTTTGCAGGTAAGATGAAGACTCAATGAGTACAAATCATCTACCTCAGGTAGGCTAGTAACAGAGCCCAATTCACACTCAGGTCACTGGCTGCATCCTCAGCTTTCTTTCCTCATACTGAAATACACAGATTCACTTCAGCTCAGCGTTTACTGAGCATCTGCCATAGACGCAGCCTGTGCTTGGGGCTGGGATTTAAATAGCTCCAGTCCCTGCCCTGTACAGAAAGCAAAGGCCAGTGGAGAGAGGTGTGAAAGCTGGTAGCAGCAGCCTGCCTGGCCACAGTGGCCAAGTGCAGCAAGTACTCACAGAATTCCAGGCAATGCCAAGAGGGTTCAGAGAGGGCAGCCTGGGTGCCAGAACTTGAAGGACCAATGGATTCCCCAGATGGAAAAGCAGAGAGAACGGTGCATACCAAGCAAGATAAAGTATCTGGAAGTGACGGAGGCCAGCAACAATGGGCACACCACAGGGCAGGGCCCAGGACACAGCAGGCCTCAACTGGCACCCGGGAGTGGGCTTAGTGTCTTGCTTGTGAAGGGCATCAGGGTCCACACCAAAGATTTTGCATTCCATCCCAAAGAGACGCCACAGAGAGGGTTCAAAGGCAAATCAAGGCCAGGCGTGGTGGCTCACACCTGTAATCCCAGCACTTTGGGAGGCTGTGGTGGGTGGATCACCTGGAGTCAGGAGTTCAGGACAAGGCTGGCCAACATGGCGAAACCCTGTCTCTACAAAAAATACAAAAATAAGCCGGGCATGGTGGCGTGCACCTGCAGTCCCAGCTACTCGGGAGGCTGAGGCAGGAGAATTGCTTGAAACCAGGAGGCAGAGTTGCAGTGAGCCAAGATTCCACCACTGCACTCTTGCCTGGGCGACAGAGTGAGATTCTGTCTCAAAGAAAAAAAAAAGGCAAATCAAGGGGACTAACCATTAACTAGATTAAATAGTTAAAAATAATAATAATTTATGGCAGTTAAGAAAACAGTGCCCATTTAATTACACTGGTTAATTCTCACTAATACACACATACAGAATGAAAACTGATGAATGTATGTACCAGGCAAGAAAGGCAGAAAGCTTTGTGGTTTTTTTTCTTGCGGGGGGGAAACAAAGTCTTGCTCTGTCACCCAGGCTGGAGTGTAGTGGTATGATCTCGGCTCACTGCAACCTCTGCCTTCCGGGTTCAAGTGATTGTCCTGCCTCAGCCTCCCAGGTAGCTGGGATTACAGGCGCCCACCACCACGCCAGGTTAATTTTTGTATTTTTAGTAGACATAGGGTTTCACCATGTTGGCCAGGCTGGTCTCAAACTACTGACCTCAGGTGATACACCGGCTTCGGCCTCCCAAAGTGCTGGGATTATAGACTTGAGCCACCATGCCCGGCCCCAGCCAGCAATATATTTAACCTAAAAACCGTGGGTTTGAGATTAGTGTGGCATAAGAGTCTAACTTCCTTAAAGAATATTTTTAAAAACCCCCATGTAGCCTTTCTTAGGCATATTCTTTAGGGCAGTAAGTCTAGTTAAAAGCAACCCTATGAAAAGCATAACTCTGACTTCACTTCTGCCCTCCCCTGGGATCTCAGGGACCTGCCAGAGGAAACTCCATTGGTTCCCCTCCCTTTACACCTAGCTAAATGCCACTCTGTCTCTCATGGAAATAACCTAGGGACATCTATTTTAGTGTGGTTGAAGGGGCAACACTGCCCTCAGTCCCAGGTGACAACAAGGAAACACCATGGGAGGGGGTGAAGGAAGTGGAGAAGCACCAGTTCTTTAAGGTTACTAGTTCAAAGCAAAGCTGCTCAGTAATCCAGGTCTCAAGTTCCCGCCTCTAACCTCACCCCCTGCCCCCATCGCGCCCACTGTGGAATCAGGTAGTTTATGTTGACTTTTAAAGCCTCCAGGATGGCCAGAGGCTGAGTGCATGCCCAGGATGGATGTATAGATCCTGTGCTTAAATTCTGAGGTGACTATGAAACAGCACCTCTGGGTGGTCTGAAGCTGGGCTCACTCGGAAGCACCAGCAGCAAGTAAGCGTGAGGGACCACGGCCGGGACCACGGCCAGGGCCGGCTCACTCCTGCCGTCCTAGCAGTCACTAGTGTCCTCTTCCACTCTCAGAGTGTTCCCTTTGGAACTCAATCTTGGCTAGTGTGGACACACCTTTCAGTTACAAAAACATCAAGCAGGAGTTCAGCACTGGCCTGGCACTGCCACTCGTTATTGTTCCCCTTTAGATATGGAAGCACTGTTATGGACACCTGTGCGTCCTTCCCTCCCAGCGTCTCCCACGCACAAGGCAGCTTTTGGTGCTGCCCGTGGACGCTGTCCAGGATCATTTGCACTTAACAGGTACAGCTTTCAAATATGTGCTTTATAGTGAACCAGAGCAGGGAAGGCCTAAAGGGGACCCCCAAATTTTATCACAGCTTTCACAAAATCCACTTTCAAACGTACCCTAATATTAACTGCAAACTTATTTATATCATGCATTACCAGCTACAAGCCAGTACACATTTTACTATTTTGTCTTACAGCATTACAACATCACCACCTGATAAAGGTGCCACAATAAAATACAACGAAACACACACATATCCACAAATGTGCTAGCCCACAGCTTTAAGACACAGCTCTTCAGCAGAATCTCTTGGGGTTTAGAAGCCACAGCTTGTCATCCCATTACTCATAGCTCCACTGTTTACAGGACGGGTGTGGAGCAGATAAAGGAAGTTCTACAGACCCTGTCCTCACAGGCTTCAAACAGTCTTCACTTAACAACCAAAAGGAGAAGACCAAATTTAATTGTCTTTTCCCTTAGACACATTTTATTTCCATAAAACAATATTATTTATCCTGAATCTCACTGGTTCTTCCAATCTGATCTCTAATGTCTTTACTTTTTAGCATCAGATTCTCTCCGGATATTTGTGGAATTCCCAGAAGTTCTGACCAACTGTTATTTTGATACAGGAAGTAGATACAATCACCAAGTATGAAGTGGAATCTACCAAGAAACACCCAAGGCGGAACTCTAACGAAAGCAAAGATTTGGAGGAGAACCTCTTTGGTTTAAAAAGACTGAGTTACCTTACTATCTCTTTCTCTCTCTCTTTCTCTTCCTTTCTCTCTCTCTCTCTCTCTCTCTCTCTCTCAAACACACACCCCCCCCCCGAAAAAGCCTCAGCTTCCTAACCACTAAGATACTATAGTCTTTCTCCTGAAAACAGTAAGATAAAAACAAAAACCAGAGTCTAGGTTGGTCCTTAACTCCTCCCCAAAAGGTTCAGTAAACTATGCTGACAGGATTAAGAGATACCTAAAATTCCACTCCATATACCCCAAGTCACATCAGTCCCTGCCAGGGGCTGCGGCTGTGACTCACCATCCTCCTCTTCGGTTTTAAGGACCATCTTGTTTCCTTACAGCAGGACACAAAAAGTCCGTTCTGTCCTTCAAGGAGAGCAGTAACTTACTGGGAGCCAAGTTTTCCTGTGGGGTCTGACTGGGAGGGGCCAGGGATACCTGTGAAGCTCTCCAGCCACTAGGACAGCTCAGAGCTGCTTCCTGAACAGACAGGCAATGGCTGGCCACATGCCTGGGCCAATCAGCCTCCAGCCTCTAAAGAAGCGGCACTCCCAGTCACTGCCACCACCCAGTTCCTGAAGTCAAGCTCACGCACCTTCCGAGTGTGTTAACCGTCTGCTTCCCTGAAAGCAGTCTCACAGCAGAGTTAAACAAGTTTAGTAGCCGCACTTCTAGTCTTTTCTCAGGCTCAACCAATGTCATAGACAGGGCTCGCTGCTGCTTTTCTCTTCACTTGCCAGTACAGTTGTTCGCTGGTTTCCAAGGGGGACTGGTGCCAGGAACCCCCATGGACACCAAAACCCACAGATGCTTGAATCCTTGAGTTTGTATAAAATGGTGTAGTATTTGCATATCAGCTACACACATCCACTCATATACTTTAAATCATCTCTAGATTACTTCCAATACCTAATACAATGTAAATGCTTTGTAAACAGTTGTTATGCTAGATTGTTTAAAGAACATGAAAAAAGTCTGTATGTGTTCAGTACAGGTGTGACCTTTGTTTATTTTCCAAATATTTTCCATCCCCAATAGGTTAAATCCATGAATGGGGAGCCCATGGAAGGCCGACTACACTTTCTTAAAATGGAATCATTAAAATCCCTGGTCCCCTCACAATGAGGTAATAGCACATTTCCCAAGAGAATGACTAAAAAGAGATCGTAATCATTACAGCATGTTATGAGGTCACAGGCTAAAAGCAGAAAGCAGATATTAGAGGCAAAAAAAAAAAAATATCCAAAAGCCAAACTCTCAGTATAAGTTCAGTTTTACCCCATTATGATTCCTAACATGTTGTACAAAAATATTCTTTTCTGCACAGTCCTATTATGTTCATGACACATATGCATTGTTGAAAATTAGAAAATAGTAACAAGAAAAAGAAACACCTTAATCCTATCACCAAGAGATAACCATTGACGACATTTTGGCATATATTTTCTAGACTATATATGTTCTCTCTCTCGTATATATTTGTGTGTGTATGTGTGTGTACATACATACACACACACACACAAATTGGATATTTTACATGCTGTTTTAAAACCATCTATTTTTGCTTATAACATTTTTTCATGACTGTAAATGGACATCTATCACATTTATTATTCACAGTCTAGACATAATGTTTAACCAGTTCCATATTGTAAGACTTCTAATTGATTTCCAATTTTTCTACGCATCTCAATACACATGTGCACACGTTATGGCACATCTCTTTAATTATCTCCATAGAAAAAATTATCAGAAGTAGAACTGCTGGATCCAGATATAGCTCCCCACCACATCATCATAGTAGGCCACACTTATTGCATGCCTACTCCTTGCCTAGCTTGATATGACCTAACTCATCTAATCCTGAAAACATCCCATGGGGTGCGTGTCCTCTCCATCCCCAGGTCATGGATGAGAACGCCAGCACCCAGAGAGGTTACACAGCTTGCCAAAGCACGAGACCTGACAACAGAGCCCACCCTCTGCACCCTGCTCTCTGCTGGACTCCCAATCCCTCTCTTGCTAGTCTTGGTTGTAAATGTAAACTCCTGCAGCAGATTTGCAGGAAGTGCCAGACTTTGGCTAAGTCTTAGCGGAGTTGGAAACAGACACATCTATAGCAAGACAACAGGGCACTGTCTCCAGTCATACTCTAAAGGTGACCACAGGTGCTGACATGACTCAAGGCCAGAGACTTCATCACATTCTCTTTTTTCTTGCCTAATAACAGCTAAATAAATACATATGCATGTATTTAAAAAAAAAACAACAACAACTTTGTTTTGTACAGGCAACTAATATAATTAGTACGTCAAAATCACAGCTGTAAGTCCCACCCTGAACCATTTCAAAACCTATGTTTAATGATTCCCAAAGAGCATTTCTATCTTCTGGTATCAGGTCTGATTCACAGCCAGTGATCCCAACTTACAAGAGGCCAGGTCACTTCTATTTTCTACCTACTGTCAAATGGTATAGCATTTCTCTGGAATAGACACCCAAAGGCAAAAAAGGTGGTCATGGGGCCTGAGTACTTAAAGCTTTCACAGATGCTGCCAAAGTGCTTGCCACTCCCTCATGGGACCAGACTTAACTTCTGCCGTGAGACAGTGGGAAACGGTTTCTCATTGCTGTTGGTCATTTGCACTGACCTGATTACCGGTGATGCTGATTATCTTTTCATAATTTTGAGGTATATCCTCTTTCATAAATTGCTTTTTCAAATCCTTGGCCCACTTTTCTATTGCTTATCATTTTTTAAATTATTTGTAGATTACGAATCCTTTGTATTAAATGTTACAAATATTTTGTCATAACTTGTCACTTGTTCTTAAGAAGTTTTTAACTATTTGTAACTATTTTTTACAAAAATAGTTGTATCTTTTGTCTTATCTGTTTTGTTCAACATTCACTGAGCACACTAAGTGCCAGCCACTAGTGAGACATCAGAGGACCAAAGAGACAAAAATGCCTGCCCTCATGGCATCTCCACTCTATCGAGACAGGAAAGGCAGGGAAACAATCAGATGGTAAGTACTGCGGAGTGGTACTTCAGGCCATGGCTTGGAAACTCTCTCAAGGCGGTGAGCTGAGACAATCAGAGAGCTCACCTTCTTTTGTTTCCAGTCTTTCAGAGATCACTATCCTTGGTTGACTAATGTCTAGTGTCTTACTAAAAGACTCCAACGTTTCACATTTGTCTTTTATTATTGTTGTTTTTCCTTGAAGAAATACCTGATTTTAACTGTCTTGATTAATTATCCCTATCCATCATTACCTAGAAGTGGAAGTGCATTCAGGGAAGGCCTCTGCTGAGAAGGCCAGGAGGCTACTGTGGCTGCAACAGGAAGAACAGTGTAGGAAGGAGTGGAAGACATGGTCACAGAGGTGAGTGGGGCAGTGGGTGAACTGCATGGGATCTTGGTGGCTGTTTTAAGGACTCTGGTTTCCATTCTGGCTGAGATGCACAGCTTCTGCCAGAGTTCTGAGCAACACGGCATTTTGTGGCTTCCTTTGTAACAAGACCACTTCAGCTGTGGAGAAGAACAGACTGGAGACAGACAGCATAGGAGCCGGAGACCAGCTGGGGCTGCTGCAGTCATCCAGGTGAGAGGGGTCGGTGGCTTACTTGATCAGAGTGGCCATATTCTTGCTGTATTTACTTTCAGGGTACAGCCAAAGACGTGCCAATGGAGTCCATGTGAGGTATAAAAGAGAAAAGTCAAGGGTGACTCCAAGCTTTCTGGCCTGCCAAGTGAAAAGAATGAAGCTACTATCTTCTGCTTTTTTTTGAGACAGTGTCTCACTCTGTCGCCCAGGCTGGAGAGCAGTAGTGGGATCTTGGTTCACTGCAACCTCCACCTCCTGGTTCAAGTGATTCTCCTGCCTCAGCCTCCCAAGTAGCTCAGACTACAGGTGCACACTACCATGCCCAGCTAATTTTTTAATTTTTAGTAGAGACAGTGTTTCACTACGTTGGCTAGGCTGGTCTTGAACTCCTAACCTCAAATGAACCACCCACCTCGGCCTCCCAAAGTGCTGGGATTACAGGCGTGAGCCATTGCACCCAGGCTGGAGCTGCTATCTTCTGATAGGCCGCCAAACAGGTTCTCCCTTTCCACTCCCCACAGCTTCTGCCTTGCAGGCCCCATCATTCCTTCCACCCATCCATGGTCTCACAGGTCCCCTGATCCTTCAGACCCTGTGACTTTTAGCTTCTGCTCCCACTATTCAATGCCTCATTCTTGTTATACTTCCAATTCACATTCTCAAAAGAGGGACTCTGAATGGCTCATGTAATAGCCATCATCCCTACTGGGCACAGCAGGCCACCTCACAGGCTCCTAGCCAGGCAGTATCCCTTAAAGCTGGAAGCATGGCAAGGCATACCTGGTTCAACACCACACTGTCATCTCTAGTACAACAAATAACACTGTCTGTTAAAAAAGAAAATAATGAATGAAGAGCCATCTCAATTCCTTAAAATAGACATTTAACCACTACATCATCGAATTGTAGGCTTCACTCACTCATAAGTGACCACAGAATTTATCATTCACATTGAGATATTTTTGAGATTGAAAATGAGTACTATTAATAATTATATCAGCCAATCAGCATAAACTAGGACTGTCTCTGGCAAACCAAAACATATAATAACCCAACTCATAAGCGACATCTATAGCATCAATCCCAAACAGAGTGTTAGATTACAATGTATTTATTTAAATGGAAACTTTTTTAGTTTCACACTACACTTTGAAATAACTAAAAAAATAATGGCAAATTACAGAACCAGAACAATAATCCAGGGCCTCAGGGCAGTGTCTGAACAAATGTTATCAGAAACATACAGGAGCTGGCACAGGCCCTGTGAAAAGCAATAAACCAACAAAGTAGAAAAAAACACTTGATTGTCATTCATATTAAAAATCACACATTAGGGCATTCTGATGCAGGTGTTTTTGATTCAAAACATTTTAAATTTTTAATTAATAAATGCCTTAAATAGACTTCAGCCTCATCCACTCCTGCGACAGATTAGGTGAGAATATAATGGTTTAAAATGTTTTAAAACTAGGCTGGGAGTGGTGATTCATGTCTGTAATCCTAGCACTTTGGAAGGCCAAGGAGGGAGGACTGCTTGAGGCCAGGAGTTTGAGATCAATCTGGGCAACAAAGCAAGGCCCCATCTCTGCAAAAAAATTAAATACATAAATGTCACTAGAACAAATTATATGAATATTTATGTAATATTCTTGGGAAAGTTTTTTTTTTTAAAGCATAATACTCATATCAATCATAATCCCAGAGACAGAAACATTCCCAGAGTGGGAATCTGGAGAAAGTTAAGACAGGCACGACCTATAAAAGTGACAGCAATGGCCGGATGTGGTGGATCACGCCTGTAATCCCAGCACTTTGGGAGGCAGAGGCAGGGGCAGGTGGATCACAAGGTCAGGAGTTCAAGATCAGCCTGGCCAAGATGGTGAAACCCCATATCTACTAAAAATATAAAAAGTAGCCAGGCGTGGTGGCACGTACCTGTAATCCCAGCTACTAGGGAGGCTGAGGCAGAGAACTGCTTAAACCCAGGAGGCGGAGGTTGCAGTGAGCTGAGATTGTGCCACTGCACTCCAGCCTGGGAGACAGAGTGAGACTCCATCTCAATTAATCAATAAATAAAATTTAAAAGTAAAATAAAATAAAAAATAAAGTGCCAGCCTAGCCACAGCTAAATGCACAGGGTAGATTACCATTTAAAACACATGCTGTGGCTGGGCACAGTGGCTCACACCTGTAATCCCAGCACTATGGGAGGCCAAGGTAGGTGGATCACCTGAGGTGGAGAGTTCGAGACCAGCCTGACCAACATGGAGAAACCCCATCTCTACTGAAAAAAATTCAAAATTAGCTGGGTGTGGTGGTGCATGCCTGTAATCTCAGCTACTTGGGAGACTGAGATAGGAGAATCGCTTGAACCCGGGAGGCAAAGGTTGCCGTAAGCCGAGCAGCCTGGGCAAAAAGAGCGAAACTCCACCTCAAAAAAATTAAAAAAAAAAACACATACTGCTGGGTGCAGTGGCTCATGCCTGTAATCCCAGCACTTTGGGAGGCCGAGGCAGGAGGATCACCTGAGGTCAGGAGTTCAAGACCAGCCTGACCAACGCGGAGAAACCCTGTCTCTACTAAAAATACAAATGTAGCCAGGTATGGTGGCACATGCCTGTAATCCCAGCTAGTTGGGAGGCTGAAGCAGGTGAATCACTTAAAGCTGGGAGGCGGAGCTTGCAGTGAGCTGAGATTGCACCATTGCACTCCAGCCTAGGCAACAAGAGCAAAACTCCATCTCAAAAAAAAAAAAAAAAAAAGTATTCCTTGGCACTTGAAAAAGTAACTGGAAAATGCCACATAACTATTTTTGTAGAAACAGAAAGATGTCCATGTTATACTGTTAAATGAAAAAAAATCATGTAATAAAAATGCATAGATTATAAAAGTGAAAAAAGAAATTAGCCAGGAAGAATATATACCAAACACATTAACAATCATTATCTCCAGGTGGTGGGACTGCAGAGGAGTCTCCCACCATCTCCATCCATTCACCAGTGCCTCCTTCTCTGTCCTCATCCACAGTGCATCAGACCCCCACCGGTCTCCAGCCAGCAGTCTTGCTTTCCAACTTCACTCCCCAGTCATGGCCTCTGAAGCTGTCTACCTAACACAAACTCCCAAATCCAAAATCCCTGAAATGTGTCAAAATCTTAAACGTTGTGAGTGCCAACATGCCACTCAAAGGAAATGCTCACTGAAGCATTTTGGATTTCCAATTAGGGATTAGGGATGATCTGGCAAGTACAATGCAAATATTCCAAAATCCGAAAAAATCTGAAATCTACAACACTTCTGGTTCCGAGCATTTCAGATAAGAAATACTCAACCTATAGTCCTTTTTGATAGCATCCTATTCTTGTTTCATCCTGTTTCCTTAAACTTCTATTTGCTCTGTTTGGTTGCTAACACTGAGGGTTTTCCTTAAGTCTCTAGTAAGCATAGTCTGTTTCTTCACATTTAAGAGTAACACACCAGGCTGGCCGCAGTGGCACACACCTGTAATCTCAGCACTTTGGGAGGCCGAGGTGGGCAGATCATGAGGTCAAGAGAGCGAGACCATCTTGGACAACACAGTGAAACCCTGTCTCTACTAAAAATACAAAAATTAGCTGGGTGTGGTGGCACATGCCTGTAATCTCAGCTACTCAGGAGGCTGAGGTACAAGAATTGCTTAAATCTGGGAGGCAGAGTTTGCAGTGAGCCGAGATTGCGCCACTGCACTCCAGCCTGGTGATAGAGTCAGACTCCAACTCAAAAAAAAAAAGAGTAACATACTAATAACCTGGTTAGACGCTGTGTGGTAGTTATGGCCTATAGATTGATGGGTGGCAATGTAATATGATCAGGCAGTAACATGCAGACACCCCACATGTAGGGCTCTGTAGCTCATTTTTGCTTGGACTAGTTACCCAAAGAAGTAGTCTCCAATCTCCTATCTGGGCTGTGTGGAGTATAAAACTGACCACCGGTATTTGAGGGGCTACACTGAGGGAGAAAGGATGGGGATCTCACAGTTAAATATATAGACTTTTTGGTGCTACTTCTTGGTTGGTAGTTTTTTAAATAAATAAATATATACATTTTTCACTCGCTCTCTGTATCTTCACAGCCTTCTTCAGAAATTAAGCCTTCATGTTTTACCAGAACTGCAAGAGAAACTGCCTTTCTGCAGGAGATGGAGAGGAGACCTGGGAGTCTCAACTGCCACAGTGAACACTTTCAAACCACCCTCGTTTCTGTATCTCCATTCTCAGAGGTCCTGGGTACCTGAAGCCTTTCTGGAATTTGGAGGTAAATCATTTTGCTTCCTGGTGCCCTTTCTCTACAGCTTAGATATTTCCTAACAAGCTGCCAATAGGAAATACAATCAGGCAAGTGTCCTCAAAGTCCCAAAGAACATCTGCAAGGCGGGGTGGAGCATAACAAAGACTTGTCAAGCCTCTGCAGGCAGAAATCCAGACACCTGGCAACACTGCAGAATTCCTTCAAAGGTTACTTCTACTTTGGTTACCTTAAAAACATCAATTTATACTATTTTGTTTATAGACATAAATGCATCTATTAGACCTTGGGGGAAAAAAGGAGTTGATGACAAAGGATATGTAACGTGCCACCAAGAATTCAAAGAACATGCCATTTCTTGACACAGAGGCCCACCTCGTACCTAGCAAGGCAAGCTATGGGATTTCTGATCACATTTGCCAGTACATACCTTTATGACACAGAATTGTTAGCACTTTTGTTACCAAAAGAAAAACTCAAAACCAATTAGATGTCAAAAAAAGGAAAACCTAAACCATATCCTTTGTTTTATGTATACAATTTGCACTTATTTCAATTTTTACCTAAGGACCAGTAACCACCCTTGCAAGAAAAAAAATAAGAGAGGTATGCATCACAAAGACTGATCTTATTTAGTTTCTATGTCAAGAAAATCCACTCTTAGTTCCATAACTTACCACAAAACTGAAAAACTGTGTGGTTTTGATTATGGACATTTTGGAGTTTTTTCTTTCTGAGAAGGGGGTCAAGAGAATTGGTCAGACGCTCAGGGAGGACCCTTGACCCGGGGCTGCAGTCTTCCACGCACCGTAGAGCTGGGGGGCACAAGAAGACCTCGGAGAACTCTGGTTCAAGTAATTGTCACTTTCCGGAGGCAACAGAACAGTGCCCCTTCAGGACCTACCATCACCAAGCTTGCCACAGCCCTCGGAAGCACCAGGAAATCGTGTCAAAAAGACACTCATGATGATAAAGTAAACAGAAACATCTTCCTCCATAAAGACGAAGCAGAAACAGCACAATTCACAAGTGAGAAAGAAGAAGAAACCTGAAGCTGAAATAAATTTCACAGTACTCCTAGAAGCGGTTGCTACAGTAGTTTAAAATAAAGTCAAAAATATTCAGTGTGGTAAATCCCATCTGTGCTGCCCTCTGCTGGCTAGATGAAAAGATTGTTAAAAGATTGACATGGACATTGCACCCAAAAATTCCATTTATTACCTTTTGAACATATATAGGGAGAAGAGAGGTAATTCATGTTCTACCTAGCATATGTGCCAGTTCATATGTGCATATTCACCAGTATTTATTTCCTGAAAAGGATTTGTTAATATTAACATTGGTTTGCCCTTTGTCCATATACTCTAATTTGAAGGATTGTGGTAACAGCCAACAGGAGCTTATACGATACAGGCAGATACTAACAAAAAACGATACACACAATAAATAAGTAACATGCTAGAGAGTGATGGGTGCTATGAGGAAAAGAGAAGGATGTGGCAGGGGGAGGGGTCAGGTATTGTTAAGTTTTAAATAAGATGGTCAGAACAGGCATCACTGCAAAGATAAAATTTGAACCTCAGTTACTTCTTCCCTAACCCCTCCAAAAAACCATATTCAGGATTCTCTTTTCTACAATTCTGAAGTATACAAAATACATGTATATTCTACTCTGAACCTCCTCTATTCCTCACCATGTAGACTAATGAAATTATACAACAGCTGCAAGATTTGATTACAAAGACCATCTTCCCACAAGGAGACCTGAGCTCCAAGACCCACAGTGACAGTGTGGCAACAAAGTTTCCTATTTCCCCTGTCTCCTTAGGATGAAGTATCACCACATGGTAACCTGAGGTTCCCTTACTTTCCATCTATAAGAGTCTACCACATTTAGAATGCCTATTCTCCCATCTTCTAGCTGCTCTTCCCGTATTTATTTACTCATGATAGCAATAATTTTAAAGGCCAGGTGTGGTGACTCATGCCTGTAATTGCAGCACTTTGGAAGGCTGAGGTGGGATGACACTTGAGCCCAGGAGTTCAAGACCAGCCTAGGCAACATGAAGAGACTCCATCTCTACAGAAAACTAAAAAATTAGCTGGGTGTGGTGGTGCATGCCTGTAGTCCCAACTACTTTGGAGGGTGAGGCAGGTGATGATCACCCCATTGCACTTCAGCCTTGGTGACAGAGCCAGACTCTGTCTCAAAAAAATCAATAATAATAAAAGTGAACAATGAATACTCTGTATTTATCCCAAAAATATTTGACTCCTTACCATGTGTTCATTCTGAATGATGTCTGTTGAACCGTGCTAAGCACTATGTTAGATAGGAGTTAGACCTATGAAGATCAAGAGAACAAAGTGTCTCCCCCTTCAAAACACAACAGTCCACCGGAGGACACAGTTAATGGCAGCACACACAAAAAAAGCCACATGACATGCTAAGGATCAGGTTATGAAGGTCCAGAATATTCCAGGCTAATAGAGAAAGAATAGCAAAAAGTCCCTGGGATAGGTGGGAAGAATAGTGGCACAGGTATATTTAAAGAGGGGAGTGACTTTTAAGAAAATACACAATCTTAGCAAGCTTGTCTAGTATTTAAGAAGAGATTTGGGGAGATTCAAATACTGCACTGTGATCACAATCTTGAAGGATCTAGAGGTGAACATTTGGGGTGAGGAGGCACTGACTGGGAGACGGAGGACATTTTTAGACATAATACAATTCAGTGATTTTTAATATTTACAAAGTTATACAACCATCACCACTATCTAATTCTAGAACATTTTCACCATCCCCAGAAGAAAATCCTGTACCCTGTGGCAGTCACCCCCATTCGCTCATCTCCAAGCCCCTGGCAACCACTAGTCTCCTTTCTGTCTCTCCAGGTCTGCCTGATACACAGCCTTGCATGACTAGCCTCTCACTTGGCAGGTTTTCAATTCTCAGCCATGTTGCAGGGCGTGTCCGAATGTCATTCCTTTTTACGATGAGATCATCTCCCCTTGTAGGGACACACTTCATTATACTTTATCCATTCATTAGCTGATAGACATTGGGTTGTTTCTGCTTTTTGGTTCTTATAAAACAGTGCTGCTATGAGCATATAAATGTGTGTGTTGTATATGATCTCTAAAACTATACATGTGTACTGCTTTGATTAAGATAAACTTCACAATACTTTCGGCCCTCGAGCCCCTCCCCATGCTCCGGTCCACTCTCACACCATGGAGTGTACTTTCATTTTCAATAAATCTCTGCTTTTGTTGCCGCATTCAAATAAAATAAAATAAATCTTACAGTATTTTCTACTTTTCTGAATCCTACCCATGATTCAAAGCCCAGCTCAGAGCCTCCTCCCAGGGCTCTCTCTCACTGTCCACCACTGCACGCTACATAGGAAACAAACCAAAGGTGCTGACCTACGCTTGTGTAAGATTCGCCTCTAAACACTCTCTGATTCTGAGAGCTATGAGTCCCATCATAAAAAATGAAAACTATCTACCAAACCAGTTTGGCATGGTTTTATGGGATCAGTGAGCAGTCATGCCAGGTGTCCCGTCAGCTGGTCTAAGTACTGATCATCCTGCTGTGTGATTAACAAATGGTTTCAACACAGTTCCGGGGCAAAGGAAAACATTTAAACATTCAACAGGCCCAAGTTACCGCAGAGGGACAACAATGCCTAGGTTATCAGGAAAGCTCACTGTTTAACTGGACTAAAGGAATCAAAAGTGCTAGTCATTTAATGATAAATACAATTGACCTTTCTAGTACTTTTATTACTTGGGAGAATACAAGAGAAGTGTCTTGAAAAGAGGGTAAGGGAGATTATTTAACTAATTCATTGGGTTTTCTGTGTATTTCTAAACCAAACTCAGTAATTTTTACCCCAAAATTCCAGCCTTAATTAAATATGAAAACAGTTGATCACTATAGTGTAAAACTCAAGGATATTTATGAAAACAAAGTTCTCTGATCAAATAAGAGTAAGTAAAAACGGGCTGCTGGGAAGAGTGCATTTGCTTTTGTCCTTTTTTGCTTTGGAGATCTACTTTGATACAGAAGCACTGCAGATCCCCTTCCTGTTTCCTTTGCTCTCCTGCCTTACTAATTACACATCACCCCTTCCTTGCAAAACCACAAGACCAAATGTTACAAGTTACAAAATCTGTATACTCCACCCATCCTTTACTCAGCTGACACAGAGCAAACTGAACCAGTGCACTCCTGCCACAGCTCTGAAGATGGAACCACCACATGACACAGGATGTGTAAGGAGGGCCCAGCACACTCACATACTGTGGGGAGCAGAGCAAAGGTGGCAGCAGATAGGACCACCAAGGCCAGCCAGTCCAAATTCTTGATACCTGTTATTGATTTAAAAAGAAACTAGGCCAGGCATGGTGGCTCAGACCTGTAATTTCAGCACTTTCGGAGGTCAAGGTGGGAGGATCACTTGAGCCCAAAAGTCTGAGAGCAGCCAGCACTTAGGGAGGCCGCGGTGGGCGGATCATCTGAGCACAGGAGTTCAAGACCAGCCTGGCCATCGTGGCAAAACCCCGTTTCTACTAAAAATACAAAAATTAGCTGGGTGTGGTGGCGGGCGCCTGTAATCCCAGCTACTTGGGAGGCAGAGACAAAAGAATTGCTTGAACCCAGGAGTCAGAGGTTGCAGTGAGCTGAGATCATGCTATTGCATTCCAGTCTGGGCGACAGAGTGAGACTCTATCCCCTCTCAAAAAAATTTAAAAATTAGCCAGGTGTGGTGAAGTGTGCCTGTGGTCTCAAGCTACTCAGGAGATTGAGGTTCGAGAGGATCATTTGAGCCCAGGAGGTCGAGGTTGCAGTAAGCTATGATCATGCCACTGCATTCCAGCATGGGTGACAAATGCAGACCCCTGTCTAAAAAAACACACTAAGCAGAAATCATTGTTTAAAATCTAATCGTCTTGCTTTAGAAGGCAGGAGGTGGTTTCAGAAAAAAAAAAAAAAACTCTAAAACAATCTATTTTTGAAGTGTTTTTTTATCCCTCAAGTGTTTTAAGTGAAA
Organism: Cacajao melanocephalus; assembly: GCA_963573385.1. Lineage (NCBI taxonomy): Eukaryota > Metazoa > Chordata > Mammalia > Primates > Pitheciidae > Cacajao > Cacajao melanocephalus. The sequence goes on from CAUYLG010070396.1 coordinate 88,914, forward strand.
AATTTATCTAAGCTTTTACTTAATACATTGTTTAAATGTTTATCTGCCATAAAAAAAAATTCCTTTGCAGTTCAAAAAATATTCCTAACAAGTTTAGAAGCAGTCCTCAAATTGCAGAAGTTACTATTACCCAAAGAAATATCAAGTGCTCCTAAAATAATACCACATACTTATTCCACAAAATATTTCTCAGCCTGCTCCCTCTGGGTCTGAAAAGGTCAGCAAATCAATGGCCAGGGCGTGAGAATATGGTTCTTCATCTGCCCAGAAGGGAGAGAACATGAGATACGGGTGCACCCAGTGGCATCTACCACGGCAAGCTCATGTGGCATCCAGGCAAGCAATTCAGTGGCCTCTAACACATTAGGAGTAGAGATTCAATAAAACAGATTACTTCCGGATGCATTTTGGAAGTAGACTAGAGCCGAGATCATGCCACTGCACTCCAGCCTGGGCAACAGAGCAAGACTCCATCTCAATAAAAAAAAAAAAAAAAGTTGTTGCTAACACTGAATTGGAAAACACTGAGTCACTGCTCCTAGGAGAAATACAGGTTAGGTTCCTACAGGCCTCTGGTCACATTTTTGTCAACTGAACAATACATAACCTTGTTTATATGGTTTTCTGTTTAAATATGTCTTATTTAATATACATTGTTTTGTTTTGTTTCATACAGAGTTTGTCTCACTCACTCTGTCAACCAGGCTGGAGTCCAGTGGTGGCATCCTGGTTCACTGCAACCTCCACCTCCCAGACTCAAGCAATCTTCCCACCTTAGCCACCTGAGTAGTGGGGACCACAGGTGCATACCGAACCTGGCTAATTTTTTCTATTTTTAGTAGAGACATTGTGTAGTCCAGGCTGGTCTCAAACTCCTGGGCTCAAGCAATCTACCTGCCTCAGCCTCCCACAGTGCTGGGATTACAGACATCAACCACCATGCCCAGCCCATGTTGATTCATTAACGTTGAACTCATGGCAGCAGCACTGTAACTCATTCCTGAGCAAAGCTTCGCTAACATGCTGTATTTTCTCCACAGGGCACATCACAGCCTCTTGTGCTTAGGAACACTAGACAGAAATTCTGCATTATGCTTCGGGGCCATTTTAAAGAGCAAAGTCACCAGCAAAGGCACAAAAATACAAAAAAAAAAAAAAAAAAAAAAAAGTAATGCTAAAGAGACCACATAAAGGTCATTTGTTTACAGTACGAGAGCTGAAACAAGAAATCAGTCACCTTGTTTCACAGCGGCTGGAAATGTGTACACTGAGGAACCTGCATTTTTCACTGCTCTGTAAATGTCTGGAAATGACCACGAAAGCACTACCTTTGGATTAATTTGCAGGTTACAAATAAACTTTACTGACTAGGCAAATTCAAAAATACAAAATCCACAAATAACAAGGATTGACTTTATAAATATAGAAGAAATCAGAGTACAGGTATCTCTCTGCTATTGGTTATATCAAATGATAATTTTTTTTTTTTTCGGAGACAGAGTCTCGCTGTGTCACCCAGGCTGGAGTGCACTGGCACGATCTCAGCTGACTCCGCCTCCCGGGTTCAAGTGAATCTCCTGCCTCAGCCTCCCAAGTAACTGGGATTACAGGTGCCTGCCACCACACCTAGCTAATTGTTTTGTATTTTTAGTAGAGACAGGGTTTCACCACGTTGGCCAGGGTGGTTTTGAACTCCTAACTTCAAGTGACCTGCCCGCCAAGGCATCCCAAAGTGCTGGGATTACAGGCTTGAGCTACCGTCCCCAGCCTCAAATGCTAATTTCAAATAGTCTATTTCAAAGATCCTATTACCTCGAAAGAAACAGAAATTTAACCTATTTTACAAATTTGCAACATAATTTCCTAGCTGTTTGAAATGAGAACTCCTCCATCTCCCTCTCTTTACCAGTTACAAGGCCGACCGTATGATCTCCATTTTCAGATTTCTTTTTCTATTTCTAACAGGTTCAGAACTTGAGAGGAAAAAAAGGAAATGTTATTTATTACTCTTTTCCACTGTGAAGGAGTTTTTCCATATGCATTTTCATAGAAATCACCTTTAAAAAGTACCTAATTGGAGTAAAATCTCTCCTATCAATGAAGAGTTCCAGGGCATCAGTGATAAACAATGCTGCTGATTATCACAGACAGGACAGAGAACTTCAAAAATGTATTTAAGTTTATAATCTTAACCATGTAAATATAAGTAATGTCACACACCTCTTATCACAATGTGATTATACAAATTAAACATGATACTGAAAATGTTAAAATGCCTAATTAAATACAAAGCCAGAGGAGGTACTACAACACAGGAATTTTGTTGCTGTTTAGTTCAAGACCAGTCCTGCCAAAACATCCCTAATCTTGGGAAACAGGACACACAAGAACACATAATGGAAGAAAAAGTACATGCAGGATTACCAAATCTCCCCCAAAGGTTTACTCTTCCTTTTCCCAAAGTCTTAAGGCACATGTATCAGTGAGTGTAGAGCAGGGTAGGAGAGGGGCACCAGAGTCACCAGGAGCATGAGCCTCTTATGCAACCCCAGCTCAGCTAACAGACTGTCAATAAATGGTCAGGCTGGGCATGGTGGCTCATGCCTTCAATCCTAGCACTTTGGAAGGCTAAGGTGGGAGGATCGCTTGAGGTCAGTAGTTCTAGACCAATCTGGGCAATATAGTGAGACCTCATCTCTAATTATAAGGAAGAAAAAATAAAAACAAGGCAAGTGCCACAGGCAAGTGCCAAACCTCCCCCCAGAAGGCTCATGTTCTTGGCCAGGCACAGTGGCTCATGCCTGTAATCTCAACACTTTTTGGAGGATCACTGAGCAACATAGGCAGACCTTGCCTCTACTAAAAAAAAAAAAAAAAAAAAAAAAAATCATAACAAAGGGTCAGATAGCTACTGACATCCATCCCTAATCACATGAGGTTTACACACTGCCCTTAGGGAATCTAGCAGTAGATCATAAACATTAACTTAGCAGTAATAACAATTAGAAGATAAGGTACCAAACAGACTAGATAGGTGACTTGCCATACTCCAATTATGAAAATACCAACCTCTGCAAACTTTAAATAAAGTTTAATTACTTTTAACTCCTGCCATCTACCTCATCTGGGAACATAAATCACTGATTCTTTAGGGTAACCTTTAATTAAAATCTTAGTTCCAAAGTATGTTGTCTAGCCTGGTACTTCAAATACCAAAAATCACTTAACAACAGAATTGTTCTAAAATGATTTCTTTAAAATAATTCCTTAAAAAAACATATGGAGTACCCCACCTCACCACCTCCTCCCCCTTCCCCCTGCTTTATTTTTTTTGAGACAGAGTCTAACTCTGTTGTCCAGGCTGGAGTGCAGTGGTGCAATCTTGGCTCACTGCAACCTCTGCCTCTTGGGTTCAAGTGGTTCGTCTGCCTCAGCCTCCCAAGTAGCTGGGGCTACAGGCACATACCACCACACCCGGCTAATTTTTCTATTTTCAGTAGAGACGGGGTGTCACCATATTGGCCAGGATGGTCTCGAACTCCTGACCTCATGATCTGCCCAAATCAGCCTCCAAAAGTGCTGGGAATACAGGTATGAGCCACCGCGCCCAGCCCTCACGCTTTTTTAAAAAGATCCACCACTGAGTGGTAATAATGTCATCGATCCAGCATACTGCAAACACCTGGCTGATGACATGCTAGGATCCTCTCCTCCAGACACACATGGAGTAGGAAGGAAGGGTCAAAGTGGCTGTTGTGTGAGGCTATGTCATGTGTTTCAGGACCATAGTGGACAAAGCCACTGGCTACAGAGGAGCAGCTCATCCAAATAAACAAAGAAACTCAGAAAGGAAAAGCAAACGAAAGGCATGCGTGTGATGCTGACAGCCTATAATCCCAGCACTTTGGGAGGCCGAGGAGGGTGGATCACGAGGTCAAGAGATCGAGACAATCCTGGTCAACACGGTGAAACCCCGTCTCTACTAAAAACACAAAAATTAGCTGGGCATGGTGGCGCGCACCTGTAGTCCCAGCTACTCGGGAGGCTGAGGCAGGAGAATTGCTTGAACCCAGGAGGCGGAGGTTGCAGTGAGCCGAGATCGCGCCATTGCACTCCAGCCTGGGTAACGAGCGAAACTCTATCTCAAAAAAAAAAAAAAGAACTTTCCAAGAGCAACTATCTTCTCTGATTTTTGCCATGCTTCAAAAACAAACCCTCTTACATGGATCTGCCCACCCATAAGAATTTACACTTTTAGTTTTTACATGACTTTCCCTCAATTTTAAGAAGGTACAAGGCTGGGCACAGTGGCTCACACCTGTAATCCCAGCACTTTGGGAGGCCGAGGTGGGTGGATCACGAGGTCAAGAGAACGATACCATCCTGGCCAACATGTTGAAACCCTGTCTCTACTAAAAATACAAAAATTAGCTGGGCATGGTGGCGCACGCCTGTAGTCCCAGCTACTTGGGAGGCTGAGGCAGGAGAATTGCTTGAACCCAGGAGGCGGAGGTTGCAGTGAGCTGAGATTGTGCCACTGCACTCCAGCCTGGCACCTGGCAACAGAGTGAGACTCTGTCTCAAAAACAACAACAACAACAAAAAGAAGGTACAAATTTGTGGGGGTTTTGTTTTGTGGGGTTTTTTTTTTTTGAGATAGGGTCTCACTGTGTTGCCCAGGCTGGAGTATAGTGGTGCAATCTTGGGCTCACTGCAACCTTGACCTCCCTGGCTTGAGCAATCCTCTCACCTTAGCCTCCCAAGTAGCTTGAACCACAGGTGTGCACCACCATGCCAAACCATTTTTCTTTCTTCTTTATTTGTAAAGACGGGTTCTCGCTATGTTGCCCAGGCTGGTCTCAAACTCCTGGGCTCAAGCAATCCTTCTACCTCAACCTCAAAAAGTGCTGGGATTATAGGTGTGAGCCACCATACCCAGCCCAAAATTGGGATTTTTAGTACAAGAATATAAATTTTTGCATTTAGTCTGTGACTAAAGTTTTATGCCAGTTTTTTCAGGTAAATCCAGTTTTTTTAATTGATGCAAAATGATAACATACTTATAATAATCTTTAACTGATTTGCATATTATACTTATGTTAAATAAAAGCTTTTCAAAGACTTATTTTAAAATCAGTTACATATCATTTGTATACTCCATTCCTTACCTCTCCAATATTTTATACATAATAAAACATTTTTTTCATAATGAAACATTTTTAAGGGGAAAATGGTCTTCCATACAATCCAGCCATTCCATGCATAGGTATAACCCAAGAGAAGTAAAAACATATCCATATAATGACTTAAACATGAATGTTCACAGCAGTTTATACGCAACAGCCAAAATCTGGAAACAAGTCATACGTTCATCAACAGGTGAAAAGACCAAAAATGTGGTACAGCCATACAGTGGAACATTACTCAGCAATAAAAAGGAACAACTGATACCCCCAGCAATGACTCTCAGACAAAACATTCTTTTGTTTGTCTGTCTGTTTGTTTGTGACAGAGTCTCGCTCTGTCGCCTGGGCTGGAGCGCAATGGTGCAATCTTGGCTCACTGCAGCCTCTGCCTCCTGGGTTCACACGATACTCCTGCCTCAGCCTCCAGAGTAGCTTTTTGTATTTGTAGTAGAGACAGGGTTTCATCATGTTGGACAGGCTGGTCTTGAACTCCTGACCTCAAGTGATCCGCCAGCCTCGGCCTCCCAAAGTGTCAGGATTACAGGCATGAGCCACCGCGCCCAGGCTCAAACACATCATTCTGAGTAAAAGCCAGCCATGTATGATGTTGGCTGTGGGTTTAAAAAAAAAAAGGAAAGCCAGACAAAGATGCAGAATACACACTGTAACATTGCATGATTTCACTTACATAAAATTCTAGGAAATACAAACTAATCTGTAGTCACAAAAAGCAGATCAGTGGTTGCCTGGGGCCAGGGGTAGAGGGAGGAATGGCCTGCAAGACATGAAGGGCTTAGGCTCGGTGGCAGGACTTTGGGAGGCTGAGGCAGGGGGACTGCTTAAGCTCAGGAGTTCAAGACTGGCCTGGGCAACATCAATAAAAAATTAGCTAGGCTGGTGGTGCAAGCCTGTAGTCCCAGCTACATGGGAGGCTGAGGTGGGAGGAATGCTTGAGCCCAGGAGGTTGAGGTTGCAGTGAGCTGTGTTCATGCCACCACACTCCAGTCTGGGAGACAGAGCAAGACACTGTCTCAAAAAACCAAAACAAAAAACCAAACCAAAACAAAAAGGGCCATGAAACATCTTTTTCAGGGCTAGGAAATATGTCTTTATTGTGATAGTGGTTTCGCTGGTATACAAATCTGCTAAATATATCCCATCAAACTATACACGTTATTTTTATTGTTTATTTTGGAGATAAGAGTCTCACCCTGTCACCTAGGCTGGAATGCAGTGGCGCGATCTCAGCTCACTGCTCAACCTCTGCCTCCTAGGTTCAAGCGGATTCTTGTGCCACAGCCACCCAAGTAGCTGGGATTACAGGTGACTGCCACCACGCCTAGCTAATTTTTGTACTTCACTTAGTAGAGACAGGGTTTCACCATGTTGGCCAGGCTGGTCTCGAATGCCTGACTCTAAGTGATCCACTCATCTCAGCCTCCCAAAGTGCTAGGATTACCGGCATGAGCTAAACTGTACACTTTCAATGGATACAGTGTATTCTATATAAATTATACCTCAGTGAAGTTATTCTTTTTAAACAAGGAGAAGGAACTTGAAAAGTTTGCAGCAAATAAATAAATGGAAATTAGTGTGCTCATCATCAACAATTAAAGTTGCTTAAAATGTCAGTTAGTGTCCTTAGTTTGCTACTGAGGCTATATGAAGTCCTTGAGAGTATTGAATGACACAGTGAGACCCTATTAAAAAAAAAAAATTAAAAATCTGTCTATTCAAAACGAAATCATTATTTGAGTAGACTCATCTTCAAAAGTCTTTAACACATTTTGGGGACACAGATGTCTATTAGAAAATGCCACTGGGGTGGGAGGATCACTTAAGCCCAGGAGGCAAGGCTGCAGTAAGCTATGATCATGCCACTGCACTCCAGCCTGGGTCACAGAGCGAGATCCTAGTTAAAAAAAGAAAAAAAAAAAGCAAGCTTTGACAGTCAGCAGGAGACATAAGGATGCTGAGACGTCAGGAATACAAAGTTCAACCACTGGCCTATATTCCAATAAACATGGCAAAAACTAGACTAAGATTATTCACAAGGTGAAATTTCAATGTTTGAATTTCCACCATAACTTAAGAAACCCTCATCCTTTGGGGGAACGATAATGAGTGTAGCTTAAAAAGAAAGAAAGAAAGAAACCCTCATATGAATTAAACAAGTCTTCGTTAGAGGTCAAAGTTCTCCTTCTGATTAGAATGTAAGGTACCTGAGAACTCTATTCATGTATAAATTGCAAGGCCCACAGAGTGCCTGACTCATAATAGGTGTTCCACATATATCTGCTGAATATATAAATAAAAAATGACCTGGAGAAGAAGCTGCTATAATTTTCCCATTCTAATACATAAACACTAGCCAAGGTTCTTAGAACAAAGTTCATCCTGCCAACACTGAGAGAGACAGGAAAAAATTTTACTTATATCAGCAACCCAAATGATTAAAAAAAAATTCAATGTTGGGAAGGATAAATTAACCAGTATTATCATACACTGGTGTGAAGTGTAAAATGATTAACACTTTCTGAAAATCCATTTGGCAGTACATATCAAGCAACTAAAAAGCTAAACTCAAGTCCACTTACAAGCATCTAGCCTAAGAAAATAGCTGGAAACGTGAGCAAAACCTTACCCACAAGAATGTTACAGGACTATTTCTTATAGGAACAAAGTGGAAACTTTTAAATAACAAGACAGGATGATTAGTTAAACGATGGTACATCTACATGATGCTGTCTTAGGCCGAGGCCCCAAGCACCCCTGCATGTCCTTGCTGAGAGTGCCAAACTGCAAGGTCTGTCTTCCTGTAGCCAGCGACATGAAGTTGGTCAAGGAGATGGTAGCGTGACATACTCCCTCCCAGGGGAAGTGGCCTGGCCTGTCTACCACTTGCTATGAAAAGTGCTAAGCCCTTGGTGGTCCTTGGTTCCTTAGCTGTAGACAAACCCAATTCATGCATAGCACCATGTCACCCCAGGAGACTTGAGGTCAGCAGTACCAGCACTCTCACGCTGACGTTCCTGCTATTTGCTGTGCGATGTGTACTAATCTGTCTCATTCTGATCCAGTAGGTCTCGTTACCTACTCTCAGCATCTATGGAGTTACGGCGTGTGCCTGTGGCCCTAGCTATTCAGGAGGTTGCGGGGGGAGGATTGCTCAAGCACAGGAGATCAAGGTTGCAGTGAGCTATGATGACACCAGTGCACTCCGGCCAGGCCAGCAGAGCGAGATCCTGTCTCAAAAAGAAAGAAAATTTCCATAATAATAATTATTTCAAAGAGTTGCCAAAGGGCTAAAGCAAGAAGGACACAATTAGAGCCAATCGAAGCCCACTGCCTGAGGTGGCTTCATTTTCAGACTAGAGGCCACTGCCCTGAGGAGGGACTAAAAGGTACTCAGAAGACACTGGGTAAGTGGACGCAGCCTCAGTTCTTTGCAGGTCTTGGGCGCCCAGCAGTCTGTGTCCCAGTGCCAAGCCCCTCTTTCACCCAAGAGGGAAAGGCAAAGGGATCTATTTAGGTCACTTCGCTGTTGTACAGATCAGGGCTCTAAAACTGGCACCCGTCCAGTAGCTGCCTAGCAACAGCTGCAACATAAAGAGAAGATATCTCTTAAAGGAACAAAACAGAAAACCACAAAAAGACATGTGGGGAAGCTAAAGTGGGTAGGTAGATATACTTGATAGCTATAATAAAGGAGTAAAAAAAAAAATCCAAGGTTGGTTATTTTTCCTTCTCGGATCTGTTGAGCCTCTTCTTAAAAACTTCTCTTTTTTCAATTTTTATTTATTTATTTATTTATTTTTAAAGACAGGGTTTCACGATGTTGGTTGGTCAGGCTGGTCTTGAACTCCCGACCTCAGGTGATCCGCCCGTCTTGGCCTCCAAAGTGCTTGGATTACAGGCGTGAGCCACCACACCCGGCCTCTTAAAAACTGTAAACTCAAAACCCTCCAAGTGGAATACTAAATGGCTCAAAGCAAAACCACATAAATTAGATAGCGACAGTGGAGGAAATGCACTGAACACTCAGCCATCCCTTCCTAAAATCATGGACACACAAATTCTTGTGAAATCATTTTATACACTCAACATGGGAAATGAAAGGAACCATCTCTGGCCGGGCCAACCCAAGCCAAAGCCTGCTTGTGTGATGTGACCTTGAAAAGAACAGTTGGAAGTTCCCAAGCGTGGGTTTCCACACCTGCAGTCACCAAATTTAGGAGCATTGAAAGTACGTATATTTGTGTACATGTGTGTGTACAAGCATGTGCATGTATGTACGTATTCACTCATTCGCTCATTCCTAGATCCGACCCCGGGGGATCCTGGTACATTAGGTATGGCTTGAGTAAAGACCAAGAATAAATGGCTTTTTTGAAAAATTCCTCCAGGGATTCTGCAGATTAGTCAAGTATGGGAACCACAATTCTAACCTCAATTTACTAGATGACAAACTTTAAAAGGGTAGGCTAAACAAACTACTTCTGCATGTTCATCTACCTAGGGCATCTGACTACCACAGCTGCAAAAGGTGCCCATGTCGAACCGAAAAACACATGGTTGTAGTAGAAACCCCATCTCTACTAAAAATAGAAAAATGAGCTGGGCATGGTGGCACATGCCTGTAATCCTAGTCACTTGGGAGGCTGAGACAGGAGAATCACTTTATTTAGATGTATAAAGCTAAAAACTCAAGAAACACTGAATTCCTTCTTTAGACTACTGATGTTTTAATTCTGGCCTCTCTATCTAAATAGCTAGTTTTTTGTTTTATGGTTTAAAAGAAAGCAACAACATTTTACTGTCTTAAAAACCTCTTTCTAAACGCAAAGAAAACAAAAATCCCATTACAACAGATCTTAAGATTTTTAAATAGAAGTGGAAAGTAATTTTACATAGAAGCATCATATACTTATCTTTCTAAAGTTACAGGTATCAAGTAAGTCTGATGACATCACTTCTCAAAATCAAAATATATCCCAGATGCTCCTCAACTTACAATGGGGTTACTTCCCAATAAAAATAAACCCATCGTAAAGTCAACCATCATGTCAGGGACAGTCTGTATATATTTTCTTGATAAATGGGATATTTTATGGGCAACCTGTTTTTTTGTTGTTTTGTATTTTGTTTTTTGTTTGTTTGTTTTTTTGAGACACAGTCTTGTTCTGTCACCAGGTGCCAGGCTGGAGTGCAGTGGCACAATCTCGGCTCACTGCAACCTCCGCCTCTCAGGTTCAAGCAATTCTCCTGCCTCAGCCTCCCGAGTAGCTGGGTCTACAGGCGCGCGCCACCATGTCCAGCTAATTTTTGTATTTTTGAGTAGAGATAGGATTTTACCATGCTGGCCAGGATGGTCTCCATCTCTTGACCTCAAGTGATCCGCCCACTTCGGCCTCCCAAAGTGCTGGGATTTGATGTGAGCCACCGCACCCAGCTGAAGCTTCCATATTTTTTAAAGGCTCATTTAATATTCTGTAACGTAGATATACAATAATACGTTGAACTAATTTCGTACTGGTGAACACTTGAGCGATTTCCAAGTTTTCATTCCCATAGCAATGCCACAGTAAACACCCTTGTTCACATATTCTGGTACACATGAGCAATTCCCCACCTTTTGAGTCCAAACTCAAAAGGTTTTTGTGTTCTCCAAGTTTCAGGTCTCCAAGGGTAACTAATTCTCACAGGAACTGTTTTTTTCTAGTCCTTCTGCTCTAGGCTGGAATGGGGTGATGTGTAACCTATTTTTGTGTTACAATCAATTGACTTTGGGACTATGATAATATAGGGAACTAAAATCACTCAATTACTCAAAGCCTATTAAAACCTCTTTAGGCCGGGAGCAGTGGTTCGTGCCTGTAATCCCAGAACTTTAGGAGGCCGAAGTGGGTGGATCACCTGAGGTCAGGAGTTCGAAACCAGCCTGACCAACACGGAGAAACCCTGTCTCTACTAAAAATACAAATGTTAGCCAGGCACAGTAGTGGGTGCCTACAGTCCCAGGTACTTGGGGAGGCTGAGGAAGAGAATCGCTTGAACCCGGGAGGCAGAGGTTGCAGTGAGCAGAGATCATGCCACTGCACTCCAGCCTGGGTGACAGAGCGAGACTTTGTCACAAAAAAAAAAAGGGGGGGGGGGAAAATTCAAAACAGGCTGGGTTTAGTGGCTATGCCTATAATTCCAACACTTTGGGAGGCCACGGTTGAGAGGACTGCTAGAAGCCAAGGGTTTGAGATCAGTTTGAGCAACATAGCAAGACCCTATTTCTACAAGAAATGAAAAAACAATTAGTTGGGCACAATAGCATACACATGTGGTCCTGTTACAGGTAGTCCTGTACAGGCATGAGTGGGGCAGGAGAGGACTCCCCACACCCCCACCCACCAGGAATGTCAGCGATCATCAAGTGATAGCTCAGCAGTTACGACACTGCCTCTCTAAAAATGATAATTGGCCAGGCATGGTGGCTCACGCCTGCAATCCCAGCACTTTGGGAGAACTAGGTGGGCAGATCACTTGAGTACACAAGCCTAGGCAACGTAGCAAAACCCCATCTCTACAAAACATACAAAAATTTGCTGGGCATGATGGAGCACACCTGTAGTCCCTGCTACTCATGTGGCTGAGGTGGGAGGATGGCTTAAGCCCCGGGGACAGAGGCTGCAGTGAGCCAAGATCATACCACTGCACTCCAGCCTGGACAACAAAGCCAGATCCTTTCTCAAAAATAAACAAATAAAAAATGGGCTGGGCACAGTGGCTCATGCCTGTGATCTCAACACTTTGGGAGACCAAGGCAGGTGGATCACTTGAGGTTAGGGGTTTGAGACCAGCCTGACCACCATGGTGAAACCCCATCTCACTAAAAATAGAAAAATGAGCTTGGCATGGTGGCACATGCCTGTAATCCTACTCAGGAGGCTGAGACAGGAGAATCACTTGAACCCGGGAGGCAGAGTTTGCAGTGAGCCAATATGGCACCATCGCACTTCAGCCTAGGCAGCAACAGCAAACTCTGTCTCAAAAAATAAATAAAATAAAATAAATTGGCAGCCAGCACCAAGAAGAGGTGATTCCCTGATGGTCCACAGTTGTTACATTAAAGTGATAACTGACAGTAGGCACCAGGGAGAGGCAATTTCCCAAACAGATACAAACACTTGCAATTGGTAACCAGCTTCCAATAAAATCTCAGGAATTGGACGAGTGAGCTCGAGCATGCGCATTAAGAGACAAAATGGTGGTGTATGACCTTCTAGGGGCATTCCACCAGAAAAGAGAAGAAAGTCTCAGATAGGCACTGTGCTTGTGGCAGTTCACCCTTAGGGAAGAATGAAGGGAAAGGGGCCAGCACATAAAATCCTAGGATCAAGGTTGAAAGGGGCACTTGTCCTTGAAGTTGCCCACTTGGGTCTCTTCCAAGTGTACTTTCCTTTCTTTCCTGCTCTAAAGCTTTTTAATAAACTTCTACTCCTGCACTAAAACTTGCCTACGTCTCTTTTTCTGCCTTGCACCCCTCAGTCCAATTCTTTCTTCTGAGGAGGCAAGAATTTAGGTTGTTGCAGACCTGTCGCTAATCTGGATATCTGTAGCACCCCTAATAGTCCCACCGGCATCAGGAGGATCATTTAAGCCCAGGAGGTTGAGGCTGCAGTGAGCCATGATCACGCCACTGCACTCCAGCCTGGGGGATAAAGTGGGACCCTGTCTCAAAAAAAAAGATTGTAACTGTATGATTTTCTTCATCCATTAATTTCTATTAAAATGTGTTATTTTAAAAAACTTTTTAAAGCTTAAATTCCTCTTACTAGAATGCTATACATACACATTTATATGTTTAAGAAAACAGGAGTCTAAAGTAAGAGCAGGAAAGGGAAAGAACAGTAGTAGTCTGTTAGAAATATGGTTTTGTATCCTTAACATGTAATCCAGTGGAGATTAAACCAAATGAGCCTTTAACATAAATGTGTGAAAGAGTAACAGCATCTGGCCTGCTTCCTCCACATAATGAGGTGTCCATCATGTGGCATGGGGGAAACCGGCAGATTTCTGGGAAAATAATTACCAAATAATGTTGTGTCAACATCTTCTTCTAGAATAATAAACCTATTTTTCCCATCAAGATCCATTGTTCAGGGACATTTCCATTACCTGACAACAGGAAAAATTATCTTTTCTCTCAAAGAGAGTACAAAAACATTCCTAAGAACAGACAGCAACAACGTAACCTTCTGACTCAAGACGTCTCTGTTCTGGTAATAGATGACAAATAGTGTTGCTGATTACCAGAATAGAGTGGAAGGGGCTGCTTTCTGCACATGCCTTCCCCTACCTTTGAATTAGGAGCACTCTTCTAAAACTAGAAATGCTTCACAAAGTCAAAGTCTACTCCAGTACTGCAATACTTAATACCCATGAGGCACATTTCCATAAGAAAATTATATGCAAGAAAGATGAAACTGCCCACCCTCACAAGAAACATTCCATGGACAAAGGCACTAAGGTAGATGTAGTTAGCAGGATCATGGTACCAAAGACATACATGTCCTAATCACTGGAACCTGTGAATATGTTAAATTCCATGGCAAAGGGGATTAAGGTTGCAGATGGAATTAAATTTCCTACTCAGCCAACCTTAGAAGAGGAAGATGATCCTAGATCATCCAGGTGAGCACAAGGATTCTTCAAAATGGAAGAGGGAGGCAGGACAGTCAGTGTCAGAGTGATGAGAGGTGAGACTCAAACAGCCACTGCTGGCTTTGAAGATGCAGGAAGGAGCTAACAGCCAAGGAGTGTGGGCCGCCTCTAGAAGCTGGGAAGGTAAGGAAGCAGATCTTTTCCCTAGAGCCTCCATAAAGAAACACAACTCTGCTGAAACATGATTTTAGCTCAGTGAGACCCATTCCAGGCTTCTGGCCTCCAAACTCTTCTAAGATAATAATGTATACTGTCTTAAGCCATTAAATTTGTAATAATTTGTTATGGCAGCAACAGGAAACTAATACAATGGAAATGTCCATCCATTCTGGACGTTTTTAATCTCAAAAAAAGACTTCTGGCCGGGCACAGTGGCTCACGCCTGTAATCCCAGCACTTTGGGAGGCCAAGGCGGGCAGATCACCTGAGGTCAGGAGTTCGAGACCAGCCTGGTCAAGATGGTAAGACCCTGCCTCTACTAAAAATACAAAATTAGCTGGGCGTAGTGGCACTTGCCTGTATTTCCAGCTACTCGGGAGGCTGAGGCAGGGGAATCGCTTGAACCTGGGAAGTAGAGGTTGCAGTGAGCCGAGGCCACGCCATTGCACTCCAGCCTGGGCGACAAGAGTGAAAACTCTGTCTCAAAAAAAAAAAAAGACTTTCAATCCCTCTCAAGATACACATATTTGTCAAACACCTTAACACTTCCTAGAAAAAAAATCACCTTACTGCAGGTTACAGTAGTCCTTCCTTCTCTACAGGGGATACTTTCCGAGACCTCCCGTGGATGCTGAAACCACAAATGGTAGTGAACACTATATATAACATGTTTGTTCCTATACACATACACCTATGATAAGATCTAATTTATAAAGTAGGCAAAGATATTAATAACAATAATAAACTAGAACAATTGTAAAAATATACTGTTAATAAGAGTTATGTGAATGTTGTCTCTCAAAATATTTTATTGTACTATACTCACCTATTTTCAAACCACAGCTAATTGTAGATAATTGAAACCATGGAAGGTGAAACCATGGATAAGGGGAAAACTGTACTAACCCCCTCTTAAAGAATTTATTTGCGACCCTCATCTTTCAAACATACAACAGGCTAGGCACCGTGGCTCATGACTGTAATCCCAGCACTTTGGGAGGCTGAGACGGGCGGATCACTTGAGGTCAGGAGTTCAAGACCAGCCTGGCCAACATGGCCAAACCTCGTCTCTACTAAAAATACAAAAATTAGCGTGGCATGGTGGCACATGCCTGTAGTCCCAGCTACCCAGGAGGCTGAGGCAGAAGAACCGCTTGAACCCGGGAGGCAGAGGTTGCAATGAGCAAAGATCCTGCCACTGCAGTCCAGTCTGGGGGAAAGAGAGAGACTCTGTCTCAAAAAAAATAAAAAAATAGAAAAAAGAATTGTTTTTCTTTTTACAAGCCCACAACTAATATAATACACTAATCATACTCCCATCTAAATGTCTCTTTTTAAAGATTCGTACTGAAATCTCTGAAGGCACAAAAAATGTCTCTATAAACTTCCCAGCAAGTCAAGAGTGAGGAACTTACTAACTGGTTATCAACATAAGCAGTTTCAGCAAGAATCAGGCCTATAAATAAACCCCAGAACAATGGAAGAATGAAATTAGATGTATGCATGAGGTAAAAGGGCTCTATTTTAACTGCAACTCACAAGTTTCCATGAGCAATTTCAGTGACCTTAGTTTCTCTATCAAAAGCAGAGGGAGTGGGGAGAGCATGGATTTCATTATTCAGTCAACAAGCTCTGAGGGCCTACAGTGTGCCTGGCCCTGCTTTAGGCACGTACATGGGATGGGGAGGGTAACAAAAGGGATGAAGATTCCTGCCTTGTGGAGCTTCCATTTCAGCTGGAGAAGACTGGCCAAGCATAATAAACATAATGAGTAAGTTCCCAGTGTGGCAGCGGGGATGAGCATTATGGAGGAGTCAAGCAGGGTAAGGGTGGCAAGCAGAGAGGAGGGATGCACAGGCTGCTTAATCAAATGGGGGAGGTGTTGCTGAGAGAGGGAGGGAACTGAGCATGAGGATATTTAGATGAAAAGCATAACCAGCACAGTGAATAGCTGGGAAAAGGTCCTAGCTGTGGAATGTGCCTGGTGAGTACCAAGCACTGCAAGGAGTTTGCTGAGTGCCTGAGCAGAGGGGCATGGGTATCCCTGATGAGTCCTGCCTAAGGCATCAGTAGATTCAACTAGAAGCCTTCCAGAGTGGACACACCTGGAAAGGGGGCTCCTTCTACAGGTAGACCCCAAAGTCTACGTTGGAATCCCTGTTTCTTTTGGGATATTATAAACCTATAAAATAAATCTTTCAATTCTAACTCTAAAAATCCTTTCAGAAATTAATCTCCTCCATGCTTTGTCACTGCAGTCTGGACACAGAGAGAAATCGTAGAAGTCTTTGTGAAAGTTAGAGAACGAATTGAAGAAGTCACCATCTTCGATACATCAGTAAAGGTCAGTATGAAGTAGAGGAGACAAGCCTGAAGTGGGCTACTCAAAAGTCCAAGAGGGTTTCAGTGCCGAGTAAGACAACTGGAGAGCCCTTAACAGCTGCATCTGACTCTACTGTATTGTCAGGTTGCTGTCCTGATGAAAGAGAGGACAAAAACCAGCAGGTGTCACAGCACAAGACAGTGGTGTTCCTGGGGCTCCCTGTATGTACTCCCCAAGAACCAGAGTCCATAGCTGAGCTGAGAGCAGGCAAATGATCAAAACTCGATTTTTTAAAAATCCTGCAATTGCATTAATAAATTGGCACAAACCCAAGTCCCAAAGTCTATTTTTGAACCTGCAAAGCTAGAGGGTCTTGTCTTGAGATCCTTGGTGACCCTAGCACAGTACTCACGTTCCAATGAGGCCCTGTCAAAAACCAGCCTTAGGCCAGGCATGGTGGCTCACACCTGTAATCCCAGCACTGGGAAGAGCGAGGATTGTCTGAGGCAAGGAGCTTGAGACCAGCCTAGGCAACAGAGTGAGACCCCATCTCTACAAAAAAAAAAAAACAAACAAAAAACAAAAAGAAAAGGTCAGCCCCTCCTCTAACAGGAGACAAAGCTGTCGAGTCAGGGCTTCAAGCAGGAAGACTCTGGGAGGTGCTCTGTAACTCCTAGGAAGAAACGCTACTCTGCTAGTGTTCTCCTGTCCCACTGTTAAATAAGTTCTTTCAGCAGCCTTTTTATTCAGTCATAAAGAGCAAAAAGTCTAAGAGAAGCCAGGAAAAGGCCCCTGGAAGTGGCTGAGAGACAAGCTCAATGATACGTGTTAAACCTTTACCTGGTTACCTGGTTTTCTCATAAAATCTAGTGGCCTATCCACAAAGCATGTTCCGGTTCCAGGGAATCATCAAAGCCAGGCTGCGTAACTCTTGTTCCCACAACATCAAACCCAGTTTACCAGAGTCGCTGGGAGGAAACAGCAGCCCCTAAACTCAATGCTACCCAGAATAGTAAGGAAAAAGATACTGCCTTCACTACATGATCCTACAAACTCCTCAAATTTCAACTCTAAGATTAACAATGGCTCTTTCAACGCAATGTGTTTAATAAACAGCAACACAGGTTTAACCAAAACTCTGTGCAGACTATATAGAGATATAAAACTCTGTATCCCACTCCCAGGAGAAAGAAAGTTTACAAAGTACATAAATTCATCTCTGAGAGGTCTGAGAAAAACAAAAAACAAAAAAAAGAAAGTACATACATAGCATATAAAGTATATAAAAGTACAAGTATATAAAAATGAAGACGGGGGTAAGAATGAGAGCCAATATAGGAAAAGCTCATTCAAGGCTGGGCGCGGTGGCTCATGCCTGAAATCCCAGCACTTTTGGAGGCCAAGGCAGGCGGATCACAAGGTCAGGAGTTCGAGACCAGAGTGACCAACATGGTGAAACCCCGTCTCTACTAAAAATACAAAATTAGCCAGGCATAGTGGTGCGCACCTGTAATCCCAGCTACTCAGGAGGCTGAGGCAGGAGGATCACTTGAACCTGGGAGGCAGAGGTTGCAGCAAGCCAAGATCATGCCACTGCACTCCAGCCTGGGCAACACAGCAAAACTCCATCTCAAAAAAAAAAGGTAAAGCCCATTCAAAGCATGGCCTTTTGTGTGGAGTCTGAGAAACCTAGGTTGCGATGGATGCCAGCTCAACCACTAATCAGCCATGTCACTTTAGAAGCACTCCACATCTCCATTTCCTCACCTATAAAATCAGTACAGAATTTGTTCCCACTCACAGGGTAACTGTGAGGGTTCAATGAGAATTTACGAAAAATCTTCAGCAATGAGTCTGATGCACAGCAGTGAACTACCAGTGTGGGAACAGTGAGGGCAGTGACACCGACACTGGTGTATTCTCATCTCATTTCATCCCAGTAGGTAACTGCCTAGTGGATTTGCTCAAAAATAGGTCTCGGCTGGGCACGGTGGCTCATGCCTGTAATCCCAGCACTTTGGGAGTCTGAGATGGGAAGACTGCTTGAGGCCAGGAATTCAAGACCAGCCTGGTCAACATAATAAGACCCCATCTCTAAATTTTTAAAAACATTTTTTTTAAGTACGTCTCACTCAGAACACATCAAAAGCTGAAAGTCCCCAGGCTCCTATAGCATTTGTTGGTATTTCCACCATAGCAAATTTACATGTGAACTGCCCTACACTGTAATCTTCTGGAGAGCGGGGCCTGTATCTTAAAATTCTTCATAGCCTGAGCATCAAGCAAATTCCCTGACACAAAGAATTTTAAAAGTCTGAATAGATGAACAAACAGATGGTTGGATAGATGGGAAACAATTTAAATGGCAAGAAAGAGAAAAGAATCCAATGTTTTTTCAAGCCTGAATGACTATAGAGTGATAAGTAAACGTGAAAGTTTAAAAATTAGGGAAGTCTAAAGGGAACACTACAATGAAAGGGTCAGGAGCAAGCCTTCGACATGCTGAGTCTTGGACGATGATGGAATATCCAAGGGGAAATGTGCAGGAAGCACTTGAAAATGCCAGAATACAGCTAAAAATCAAAACGCTCTCTTAATTTCAATCATTAGGGCTGTTGGAAATAATATTTCGGGGAATTAGAGAACAGAAAAGAAAGCAACTTAAGGGAAATAGGTTTCCAAAACACATAGAGTCTGCAGCTACTGTGTACAGATGCCAGAACAGACAAACTGAAATACGAGACCAATCCTACTGGAGGGTTACAACACATCATATTTGAATGCTTTAATTCAAGACTGGTTCAGAATAATTTTCCAAAGGTAGAAAGAAAGAGTCTGTAAATTGTCTTAATATCCCTCAAGTAAAAACAAAAGGCTCTGCATTCTGCATTGCCTTCCAGCTATTGCCCTCTCTCTCTTTCCATTTACTGTCTAGTTACTGAAGAGTTATAAACATTTGCCTTCAAAGTCTCCCTTTCAGATCTCTTCCTCTCCCCAGCCCTTCAGTGGTGGTATCCCAAGACGACATCCTTGGACTTCTCAATCAGCCTGTGGCATCACCCACTTCCTAGGTTCCACTCCCACTCATGCGTTGATAATCTCTTGAGTTCCAGGTCCAAATTCAACTGTTTAAATGAGTCTCTCAAAGTGGACATTGTACAAGTACTGCAAAACTCCATAGAATATGTCCAAAACTGAAGCCCTATTCTCAGTATAGAAACTCCCCAAAGAGTCATCCAAAGAAAGAAACCTGCCACTCACCTTCGTCACTCTGTCTCCTTTATTGCCTTTCAATGCTACATCCCTCCCAAACACTGGCAACCAAATGCAATCAATTTCATGTCCTTCACTGTTCTTGTATTTCTTCTCTCCTACCTCCTACTCCCACAGCCTTAGTTCAAGCCCTCATCACCTAACTCATCTATCTCCAGAAGTTCCTTCAGGGTCTCTCCACCGCCAATCTGTACCACACTAAGTCAGAAACATCTCTCTAAAATACAATATAATCTTCGGCTTCTCCCTCTCCTTTCCTCCACCTGCTTCCTTTCTCCCTCCGTTCCCCCCTTGGAAAAATTAAAAATAAAAATATAAAACAGAGTGGCACAGTGGCTCACACCAGCACCTTGGGAGACCAAGGTGGGCAAATCACTTCAGGCCAGGAGTTCAAGACCAGCCTAGCCAACATGGCAAAACCCTGTCTGTACTAAAAATACAAAAAATAGCCAGGTGTGTGGCACGTGCCCGTAATTCCAGGTACTCAGGAGGCTGAGGCATGAGAATCACTTGAACCCCGAAGGGGGAAGTTGCAGTGAGCTGAGATTGCACCACTGCACTCCAGCCTGGGCAACAGAGTAAGACTCTGTCTCAAAAAACAAAGCAAAATAATCATCGTAAAATACCCCTGGTTTAAACCCTCTCGTAGCTCCATGTCCCAGAGAATTAGTCCTGTGTAACAATACACACTGAAGCCCCCCATGACTGTCCCCCATTTCTTCTAATCAAACCTCTGGCCTCCCTGCTCTGCTCACAGCCTGCTCTCCAGGCACAAAGAACCACCTGTAGCTCCGCAAGTGGCCAAACTGCTTCACACCTCCTGTCCTCTCCTCATTCTCTTTGCCTGATGCGTGTTTCTTTGTGACATTCTCCTACTTGGCACTAACTCATCTTTCACAATCCAGCCCAACGACCAGCCCCTCTACAAACTTTCCCCGGGGCCAATCCAGCGCCATCCCAATGCCGGTGGAACTGACACTGCTCTCCTTGGTTTACCTATATTTTTCATGCATACACCTGCCACATCTACCGTGACATGCTCCTTCACAGCTTGCTGTCATGTCTGTCTCCTCCTTCTAGACTCAAAGCATCTGTGAGAACAGGGACTACATGGTATGAAATGATCACTCATGCTTGTTGATTGAATAAGCAATTATCAACTACTCATAGAAACAAACCTGTGAGCTGGGTGTGGTGACTCACACCTGTAATCCCAGCACTTTGGGAGACCAAGGCAGGTGGATCCCCTGAGGTCAGGAGTTCAAGACCAGCCTGGCCAACATGGTGAAACCCATCTCTACTGAAAATACAAAAATTATCCAGGCCTGTTGGCGGGCACCTGTAATCCCAGCTACTTGGGAGGCTGAGGCAGGTGAATCGCTTGAACCAAGAGGCGGAGGTTGCAGTGAGCTAAGATCGTGCCATCACACTCTAGCCTGGGCAACAAGAGCGAAACTCCGTTTCCAAAAAAAAAAAAAAGAAACAAACCTGTGATATTACCAGAAAATATGTTTTTGTTTTTGGTTTTTTTTTTGAGATGGAGTCTCACTCTGTTGCCAGGCTGGAGTGCAGTGGCACAATCGGGGCTCACTGCAACCTCTGCCTCCCAGGTTCAAGTGATTCTCCTGCCTCAGCCTCCCAAGTAGCTGGAACTACAAGTGCTTGGCACCATGCCCAGCTAATTTTTGTATGCTTAGTAGAGACAGGGTTTTACCACGTTGGCCAAGATTGTCTCAATCTCTTGAACTCATAATCTGCCCACCTTGGCCTCCCAAAGTGCTGGGATTACAGGCGTGAGCCACAGAGCCCAGCTGAAAATAGGTTTTTTAAATAGCCTTACGCCAATTCCATCATTCATACCTAACATTATTAATTACAATATGGATTTAACAATACCAGATAAGGGCATGCTTCTGAAATAGAAGCCTTGAAGACTCAAGAAAAGGTAGAAAATGGTCACGCGCAGTGGCTCACACCTGTTATCCCAACACTTTCCGAGGCCGAGGCAGGCACATCATTTGAGCTCAGGAGTTTAAGACCAGCACGGCCAACATGGTGAAACACTGTCTCTCCTAAAAATAACAAAAATTGGCCAGACGCAGTAGCTCACAACAGTAATCTCAGCACTTTGGGAGGCCGACTTGGACAGATCACATGAGGCCAAGAGTTTGAGACCAGCCTGGCCAACATGGCAAACCCCACCTCTATTAAAAATTAGCTGGGTGTGGTGGTGCCCACGTGTAATCCCAGCTACTCAGGAGACTGAGGCAGGTGAATTGTTGAACCCAGGAGGCAGAGGTTACAGTGAGCTGAGATCACGCCACTATACTCCAGCCTGGGCAACAGAGCAAGACCCTGTCTGAAAAATAAAATAAAAATACAAAAATTAGTCAGGTGCAGTGGCACATGCCTGTAATCCCAGCTACTGGAATGGCTGAGGCACGAGAATTGCCTGAACCCAGGAAGCAGAGGTTGCAGTGAACCGAGATCATGCCACTGCATTCCAGTCTGGAAGACAGAGCAAGACTCTGTCTCAAAGAAAAAAAAAAAAAGAAAAGGTGGAAAATATAAAAAGACTTGCATAAGAAAAGTATTATCCTGGCCCTTGCTACATAAAATTCAGTCACCAAAGAAAGCAGCTAATAACCATCTCACTACCATAAAAGCAGAAATATACAATGTCACACTATCCTGGATAACCAGGAGTCATAAAAATCCCCTACATACCCTTCACTGCTTTTGTATTTCTCTGAAGTTAATGCAAATAGAGAAGCAAAACAACATTACCAGCAGTTTCAGAGGATGTGGGATTCACTTCTTGAACATTTCTAAATAATTTTCCACCTCCTCCATACCTCTATTATTGTAACTGAAACTAAGCAACAATAATTAGAGACAATCAAGAAGCAGAGTGGCAATGGAGCAAATGGACAGGTTCAGGCAAAGTGCTTTTCTTTAGAAGCCCACTCTGAAGACTTTCATCTTGGAGAAGGGAGCAGGAAAGGGGTGGAACGAAAACAGGAAAGCAGACTCAACCAGCTACACAGCTCTCAAGCTCAAGTCTTCCAACAGGTCAGCACAATACACAGAGATGTTTCATCTCTTCCGTTCCAAGAGAGCTACCATGTGTGCCCCCCATGCTTAAAATAAGAAGGCAATCTCCTAATTCTTACTATAGACCCTAACTGATCACGGGTGCAAGAAATACAGAACAAAAAATCTATTTGGCAAATTCTCTTTTTATTAACACATGGAACATTTAGAAAGGAGCAGGTATGATCCCCAGAAACTGAACTGTTTTGTTTTGTTTGTTTGAGATCGAGTCTCAGTCTCCAGGTTGGAGTGCAGCGGCGTGATCTTGGCTCACTGCAACCTCCACCTCCCAGGTTCAAGTGATTCTCCTGCCTCAGCCTCCTGAGTAACTGGGATTACATGCAAATGCCACCACACCTGGCTACTTTTTTTTTTTTTTTTTTTTTTTTTTTTGAGACAGAGTCTCTATCACCAGGCTGGAGTGCAGTGGCGCAATCCCGGCTCACTGCAACTTCCGTTTTCCGGTTTCAAGCAATTCTGCCTCAGCCTCCCGAGTAGCTGGGACTACAGGCACGCACCACCATGCCCGGCTAATTTTTTGTATTTTTAGTAGAGATGGGGTTTCACCATGTTGGCCAGGATGGTCTCGATCTCTTGACCTCATGATCTGCCTGCCTCAGCCTCCCAAAGTGCTGGGATTACAGGCGTGAGCCACCATACCCGACCTGTTTTGTTTTTGAGACATAGTCTCACTCTGTTGCCCAGGCTGGAGTGCAATGGCAGGATCTCAGCTCACTGCAACCTGGGTTCAAGTAATTCTTGTGCCCCAGCCTCCTGAGTAGCTGGGATTACAGGCATGCGCCACCACACTTGCCTAATTTTTTTGTATTTTAATAGAGATGGGATTTCACCATGTTGCCGAAGCTGGTCTCGAACTCCTGAGCTCAAGCGATCTGCCCACCTCAGCCTCCCAAAGTGCTGGGATTACAGGTATGAGCCACCATGCCCAGCCTAAAACTGAACTGTTTATCCTTATAACCCAGACCAATGAAATATATTTAATTTACAGCAAGACGTGGAGGCTCATGCCAGTAATCCTAGCACTTCAGGAAGCCAAGGGAGGAGAATCACTTGAGGCCAGGAGTTTGAGACCAGCCTAGGTAACACAGTGAGACCCTGCTCTATTTAATTAAAAGAAAAATTATAGTTTTTAAAAAAACTATCTAATTCACAATTTCTCCTCGTAAGGAAACATTTTGTAGTTGCCCAGAAGACAATGTATGGGCTGAGAGATCCTTCGTCTTTAAAAGAAAAATTAAAGAAAGGTACACGACTGTTACAATTGGCCAAAATCTGACCTAAACCCCAGTGAGAACTGATATATATTTTCCCCATGTTTAAAACATCAGAGTGAGAAAAACCTGCATGTCACTTTATTTGATAGAAAAGAGTTCACCTCAGTTAAGAAACTATAGCATTCCTTATGACACAGTCAGTTCATAATACACAAATACACACAAAAAAAGTTTCAATCTAGCTAGTTATCAATAGATTTAATGAGTCACCATTTTGTAACCACCAAATTCAGTTTGTTTTTTTTAAAAAACCTTTTAAAATGTTGATCCCCACTAGAGGCACATTTGCACTGTTACAGGTACATCTACTGATACATTGCTAAGAACAGTAAACTGGTACAGCCCTTTTGGAAAGGAAGTTGGCACCAGGCCTCAAGAATTCTAAAAATGTTTATACTCTCTGACATGCTAATGTTGCCCTGGGAATATATCTAAAAGACCACAAAGTCTGTATAATTATGGCAACCTTATGTTCCAGATTTTCTAAGAAAGCGTTCTTTTCAATAAAGGCAAATCATTAAGTGTATAAATAAGTTTGAGAACAACGGAAGTCATCCATATCACAGAAAAACAAAGAAAATGGGTTCTGCGTGGGGTCAAACATGTATAGAAGTGTTCTGGTTTCTCTTTGAAATGGAGAGTTGAGTAAAAAACTCAAACTCACTGCATATTAACTTTTACGAGATGGAACTTGTCTCAATCCACTATTCCCTCCACAGTGGCTGAGCTGCCTCTGCAGGGTCTCAGGACCCATACCTATGCCGGAGACATAATGATGAAAATGCAAATCTTTCCCCAATGCAACAGGCTCCTCTTCCCAGTCCATAGCAGCACCCAGGCATGCCACTGCCAGCCCTTCTTTTTGATGTTTAATCTTCTCCTCACCCACACACAGGTCTCCATGGTTCATGGCACAGCATGACAGCACTTCCTATCATTCTGATACAAATGCTGCTTTTATCCAGAGTCTTTGGTCACAAACCGTAATACACGCATGTGAAATGTTCCCAAATTTCCCGTGGTAGACACTCAAGGTTATGCCTTAATAAACCTCCTTTCCATTAAAACACAGAAGAAACTATTCTCTTTTTTTATCATACCCCTGAAGTACCTACCACAGCATTCAGCACGGGAAATTGGGTTAGAACTGCCTTGAGGCACTGCTTCCTCAGACAGCCTGCCATCTGTGGCTGGCATAAAGGTCCTCAACTTGCTGCCTGCTTTCCCTCTGTGCCACTATGCACCACCCCTGCAGAGATCCCCAGCTCCCAAGGCATCACACCATCGACAGACCACAGGGTTAGTCCTCCTGAGGTCCCCCTGTGTTATGGCCCCACACCTAACCAAGCACAGAAACCAGGCTGAACACCCTGACAGTCTCCAATGGCCCATGAGGACTGGGGGGCGAAGGCGGTAGAGGAAGGGGAGAGATGGACGGAAGTTACTGATTAAAAGTGATCTTGAAAGCCACAGGTGCTAGGTGTTTTTTTCTTTTTACCTCTGCCCTGAGTATTTCCTCATACCCTTCCCTTAAAGGCCAAAGCTGGAGACAGTAGATGCATTTTTATGCAATTGCACCTCAGTGCTTCTTGACATATGAAAATAAACGATTTTCTTGAATGTCTTACCCTACCACTCTTCCACTACAGAGAAAGTGAAACCTAGTTTTTTTTAACTCTTGCTGAAAACACTAATATTTTAACTTAAAATTAGTTCTACCTTTCCTACTTTAGATAATGAACCTGGGAACTCAATATAAAAATTACAGCAAAGGCAAATAAAAATTAAAGTATTTCAGGAGCTGAATAGTAAAAGACATTTGCAGACATCTCTTCCCTTTCAGTTGAAAACTCACCTAAAAAATTATTTTAAAATTCTCTGTTGACAACTTGCCTAAATGAAGCTAACTTCTTGAAAGGAACAAAAATAAGACATGCATTTGCTATGATGAATATGATAGACTCCAGTACCTTTCATTTTAAATGTTTACACAGAAATTATGCTTAAAGGGCAGGCACAGTGGCTCATGCCTGTAATCCCAGCACTTTGGGAGGCTAAAGCAGGCAGATCACTTGAGGTCAGGAGTTCAAGACCAGCCTGGCCAAAATGGCAAAACCCTGTCTCTACTAAAAATACAAAAACTAGCCAGGTGTGATGGTGCTTGCCAGTAATCCCACCTACTTGGGAAGCTCAGACAGAAGAATGGCTTGAACCCAGGAGGTGGAGGTTGCAGTGAACCGAGATCACGCCACTGCACTCCTTAAAAAGGAAGCTCATGATTGAATCATGGCACCTGCAGTTATTAGCCCCAAACTGATGACCATTACAGAGTAGCAGGATGAACATACTTTCTGGAAAATTCCTTAAATATCCCCCTTAAAGTGCATATATGGGGTTTTCTGTTTACAACTCTGAACACTATTACACAGAAATATATACCGGTAACAGTACACAAAAGCCGGGCGCAGTGGCTCATGCCTGTAATCCTAGCACTTTGGGAGGCCGAGATGGGTACATCATTTGAGGTCAAGAGTTTGAGACCAGCCTGGCCAAATGGTGAAATTCCGTCTCTACTAAAAATAAAAAAATTAGCCAGGCGTGGTGGCACACGCCTGTAGTCCCAGCTACTCAGGAGGCTGAGGCATGAGAATTGCTTGAACCCAGGAGGCAGAGGTTGTAGTGAGCCAAGGTCGTGCCACTGCACTCTAGCCTGGGCAACAGAGTAAGCCTCCATCTCAGAAAAAAAAAACAAACAGTACACACAGTATACATGTTATAAAGAGAATGTATGCAAAATTTAATTTTTATAATTGTTTTTCTTCTTCCTGAGCACAATAAGTATATCCTGTAAGTTAATGGTTTGTCTGGTGGGACTCCACAGTGCCATAAACAGTTTTTTTTAAAAAAAGAAACCAGTAGGCTGGACACAGTCGCTCACATAATCCCAGCACTTTGGGAGGCTAAGGGGGGTGAGTGGATCACTTGAGGTCAGGAGTTCAAGACCAGCCTGGCCAATATGGTGAAAACCTACCTCTACTAAAAACACAAAAATCAGCTGGGTATGGTGGCGGGCGCCTGTAATCCCAGCTACTTGGGAGGCTGAGGCAGGAGAATCACTTGAATCCAGGAGGCAGAGGCTGCAGTGAGCCAAGATTGTGCCACTGCACTCCAGCCTGGGAAACAAGAGTGAGATTCTGTCTCAAAAAAAAAAAAAAGATAAAGTTTATTTAGGCATGGCACAGTGGCTCATGCCTGTAATCCCAGTACTTTCGGAGGCCGAGGCGGGAGGATGATTTTAGACCAGCCTAAGCAACATAATGAAACTCTGCAACTATTTTTGAAAAAATAAAATAAGGCCAGGCCTGGTGGCTCACCCCTGTAATCCCAGCACTTTGGGAGGCCGAGGCGGGTAGATCACCAGATGTCAGGAGTTGGAGACCAGCCTGACCAACATGGAGAAACCCCGTGTCTACTAAAAATACAAAAAATTAGCCAGGCATGGTGGTGCATGCCTGTAATCCCAGCTACTCGGGAGACTGAGGCAGGAGAATCACTTGAATCTGGGAGGCGGAAGTTGCGGTGAGCTAAGATTGCGACATTGCACTCCAGCCTGGGCAACAAGAACAAAACTCCATCTCAAAAAAATAAAAATAAATAAAATAAAAAGTTTGTCTAGAAGAAAACAATGGAAATTCCGAGGTGACGTCGAACACACCATGTCATGTGCTTTACGAATCCATCATATACATTTCCTTTTACAATGTGGGATCTGGTCAAGGTAAATTCTCTGTGAAACCTCTGAGGGAAATGGACAGTTCTGGAGACTAACGCAAACCTTAAAGAACTGGGCGTCTTATTCTTCAAATGATCACACCATCAGGTACTTTCTGTGTGATAACCCTATGGGTGGGGAATCTCCTTTAATTCAATCTTTTTAGTTTCCCCAAAATAAAAGGATGATATTTAAAACTGTAGAAAGGGGAAGACTAGGCTGGGTGCAGTGGCTCACACCTGTAATCCCAGCACTTTGGGAGGCTGAGGCAGGCAGATCACCTGAAGTCAGGAGTTCGAGACCAGCCTGACCAACACGGAGAAACCCTGTCTCTACTAAAAATACAAAATTAGCCAGGCGTGGTGGCGGGCGCCTGTAATCCCAGCTACTCAGGAGGCTGAGGCAGGAGAATCGCTTGAACCTGGGAGGCAGAGGTTGCGGTGAGCCAAGATGGCACCATTGCACTCCAGCATGGGCAACAAGAGTGAAACTCCATCTCAAAAAAAGAAAGGACAAGAATAAACTTACTCATCTTCGTGTGTGACAGACAGAATAATGTCCCCTAAAGATGTCCATGTCCTAATCCTCAGAACTTGTGAATAGGTTACCTTACATGGCAGAAGGGGAATTAAGGTAACAGATGGAATTAAGGTTGCTAATCCTTATCCTTGATTATACACGTGGGTCCACTGTAATTACAAGGGTCTTAGTAAGAGGAAGGTAGGAGGTCGAAAGAAATGAGAAGATGGAAGGGGTACTATGAACCGTGAAACACAGGTGGCCTCTAAAAGCTGGAAAAGGTAAGGAAACAGGTTCTCTCCCTGAGCGTCCAGAAGAACTAGCCTGGCTGACACCTTGGTTTTAGCCCAGTGAGACCTATTTTGGACTTCTGACCTGCAGAACCGTGAAACAAATTTATGTTGTTTTGAGCCACCAGGCTTGTGGTAATATGTTATAACAGGTATAGTAAACCAACAGGACCTGCTTCTGTTTACCTCTTCCAAGTACAAGTTCATGTCGTGCCTGGTGGCAAAGCAGTCAGTGTATTAAAAGCAACCAGACCAATAGCTTCCTGCCCCCGGAGGCAGGCAAGAACACAAGGGAGGGCAAGAAAAGCCTGGTAGGCAGGACACTGGATCTGAGGGAAATTAAATGGCAAGAGGAGGCAGAGAAAAGAGCAGCAGGCAAAACTGCTGTAGCCTTCTCAGCAGTGGGCAGGAGTGAAATCTGGAGGGGCTGAGCCATCTTTTAGGGCCAGCCAGTGGGTGATTTTTCTTTTAATCACAAAAGGAGGCCGGGAGCAGTGGCTCATGCTTGTAATCCCAACACTTTGGGAGGCCAAGAAAGGAACTGGAGTTCATAACAACTTAGCCAACATAGGAAGACCTCCCTCTCTACAAAAAAATTAAAAAAAAAATTAGCAGGGCGTCGTAGCCGGGGCCTGTAGTCCAGGTTACCAGATGTGCTGAGGGGAGAGGTAAAGGATTGCTTGAGCCCAGGAAGTAGAGCCTGCAGTGAGCTATGATAGTGTCACTGCACTTTCCACCTGGGCAAGAGAGCCAGACCGGGTCCCTGCCCACCCCCTACAAAACAAAACAAAACAAAAACAAAAACAAAAAAACAAACAAAAAAAACGCACACACTGCTTTTAGTTGTTTGCTTAGAAGGTAACAAGCGGGTCGGGTGCGGTAGCTTACACCTGTAATCCCAGCACTGTGGGAGGCAGAGGTGGGAGGATCGCTTGGGCCCAGGAGTTCAAGACCAGCCTGGGTAACATAATAAGATTCCATCTTTACGAAAAATAAAAAATTAGGGCCGGGCACAGTGGCTCACACCTGTAATCTCAGCACTCTGGGAGGCCAAGATGGGTGGATCACCTGAGGTCAGGAGCTCCAGAACAGCCTGGCCAACACGTAAAAACCCTGTATCTACTAAAAATTAAAAAATTAGCCAGACGTAGTGACACGCACATGTAGTCCCAGCTACTCAGAAGGCTGAGGCAGCAGAATCGCTTAGACCCGAGAGGTTGCGGTGAGCCAAGATCGCACCACTGCACTCCAGCCTGGGTGACAGAGCCAGACTCCATCTCAAAAATAATAATAATAATAAAGTAAAAAATTAGGCGGGCATGGTGGTGTTCAGGTGGTTCCAAGCCACTCAGGAAGCTGACATGAGCTATGATCACTGTGCTCCAGCCTGGGTGGCAGAGCAAGATCCTGTCTCTTAAAAAAAAAAAAAGAAAAATGCCCCATTCATTAAACTAGGACTGGGTTCCATATGGCCACACAACATTTTAAGTTCTGCTTTATTTGTACTTTGCTACCAAACCACAAAAGTTCACCACTTGTTCTATTTGCCATTCTTTCTTTTAATGCCTCATGAACAAACTTAATAAATTAACGACAGCATGTCAAACACCCTTCCGCCACCCTTGCCATTTCAAACTCTGGGAGGGAGGCACCCCTGGCCGGAGCCAGCAGCCTCAGCGCGCGGGAGCGAGGGGAACCGGGCAGCAGCCCCGCTTGTCAAGTCTTCAGTCGGCGGCGGAGCGGCGTCCCCACCGCGGGGCCCCTCGGGCTCCACACCCGCGTCTCGGCGGCCGGCGAGCACCAGACCCGCGGCGGCCGGGCCCAGACTCCCGCGGGCAGGGCCGTCCCGGAGCCCGCGCCTCGCCGGCGGCGCCGCTCCCCGTTCTCATTTCTGAACAAAGACGTGGACGGGACACAACTCGCCGACGCCGAGAGCAGCCGGAAACTGCGGGGAACGCGGGCCCGGCCATCCGCGCCTCTGCCCCGAGCCCCGCAGAGGGGCGGCAGGGCTGGCGACCCCCGCCCCTCGGCGCCGCCGGGACCCAGACTGCGACCCCTGCCCCGGGGACCCCAGCGTCCCCAACGACTCTCATCCCTCAGAGCCCCGGCGATCCAGCCCCGCGACCCCAACCACCCTCATTCTTCACAGCTCGCGGCGACCCCCGGCCCCGCGAGACCGCGAGCTCGGCCTGCGACCCCCGCCCCGGCCACCTGCATCCCTCAGCGCCGCCGGCGACCCCGGCCCAGGCGACCCTCATCCCTCAAAACCTCCTGCGACCCGCGCACCGCGCCTGCCGGTCGCCCTGGGCTCCGCGTCCCGCACCAGTGTTCCCGAGAAACGCCAGCCGCCGCAGGCGCCGCCGGACAGGCGGACCCGGAGGGGTCGGGGGGCAGCTAGAAGGAGGCGTCCGCCGCCAGGGCGCACTGACCGTAGCTGTCGTCCTCCTCCATGGTGCGGGCGCCGGGCTCCGCGCCCGAGCTCTCCGCTCGCGTCCCGCCGCGCCGCCGGCACCCCCGCTCGCCTCAGCCAGGCTGAGAGCCCCGCCCCCGGCGTCCCGCGCCCTGCGCCCCGCCTGCCCGCGCCTGCGCCTGCGCCCGCCCCCTGCCCCCGGCCCGAGGCCCCGCCCGTCACCCGAGGCCCCGCCTTCCTCCCGCGCGCGCCGCACCCCGGGTACCCAGCCGCCTCCAGAGGCTCGGGCCTGCGCACGCGCGTCCACCTGACGCTCCATCCCCGCCCCGCCGCTGGCCCCGCCTCTAGACCACGCCCCCGTCCCGAGACCCCTCCCCGTCCGCCTCCGCGGGAACTAGCAGGTTTCGGTTTCCCAAGGGCGGTGCAGCGCACTGGGGTGGCGGACTCGGCCAGACCTGCAACCAGGCTACACCACAAAGGCCCAAGGTCGTGTCCGGCCACTGAAGGGCAGGGTGATCCTTGCTGACGCCAACCTCCAAGGTCAGGCCCCGCCCCAGCTTGCCAGGGAGGGCCTGGTCCTTCGCGAAAGACCACAAAAGCTATTTGAATTCATTTACTCCCGTGTTCAGAACCTTTACAAATTGCGTGTCGTAAGTTTACTGCTTCTTCTTATTTGTCCTGAATTTAACCTGGGTCAAGATTGAAAGAGGGGCATCTCATGTCCCAGCGTTTTGGGATTTTATTCATGTATTTTATTTTTTGGAGACAGAGTGTTAGGGTTACAGGTGTGAGCCACAATGCCTGGCTGGATTTATGATCTTAACCTTCACTGATTCCACCAGACTGCCCAGTTTTACAGGTGACTTTAGAGTGGGGAGTCACATTTTGGCCCTAGTGTGTCCTTGGACTTGGGCGTGTGAGCTCAGAGACACAGCTGCATTTTGTTCCTCTTGGGCTAGACTTAACGACACTTTTAGAATTGACCCCACATTGACCTGGCAAATCTCAAACTGTCCACCGCAAGGGGTAATGGACCCCTGGGCCTCTTCCTCAGTATTTGCCACCCTCTCTGTTTCACTCCCGACTTCACTTCTAACCGCAGACTCACCAGAAGGTTCAAGGTATTTTCGAGCTGGCTTTCTTCCCTGAACAGTCCCAAACCACCTCAGCTCTTGCTCAATAACCAGAACTCCAGAGGAAAGGCGATTCAGATGGCATGTTAATTCTCACTATCAGCGCTCTAGACCTCTTAACTGAATTTACAAACTGAATGGATTTGGAGAGGGAGGGAATCACAGATAAGCAGAGAACATGAGTGTTTGCAAATTCTGTTCCCTTACACTGTTCATTAGATCAGTGTTTTTCAGCTGGGTGCAGTGGTTCATGCCTAGAACCCCAGTACGTTGGGAGGCCAAGCTAGGAAAACTGCTTCAGGGCGAGAGTTCAAGACCAGGCTGAGTAACAGAGAGAGTAATATTTTGTTCCTATCTCTACAAAAATATTAAAAATTAAGAATTGGCTGGACACGGTGGCTCACACCTGTAATCCTAGCACTGTGGGAGGCGAGGCGGGCGGATCACTGGAGGTCGGGAGTTCGAGACCAGCCTGACCAACATGGAAAAACCCTGTCTCTACTAAAAATACAAAATTAGCCAGGCGTTGTGGTGCATGTAATCCCAGCTACTCCGGAAGCTGAGGCAGGAGAATCACTTGAACCCAGGAGGTGGAGGTTGTAGTGAGCCAAGATCACACCATTGCACTCCAGCCTGGGCAACAAGAGCGCAACTTCGTCTCAAAAAAAAAAAAAAATTAAAAATTGCCGAAAATAGTGGCGCATGCCTGGGAAGCTGAGGTGGGAGGGATCCCTTGAGCCTGGAAGGTTGAGGCTGCAGTAAACTATGATTGCACCACTGTACTCCAGCCCGGGAGACAGAGTGAGACCCTGTTACCCAAAAAAAACAAAAAAACAAAAAAACAGCGTTTTTCAAACAGCAGGTCATGACTCTTAATGGTTATGAAACAAGTACCTATTAGATGAAAATAGAATCCTTAAAAATTGTAGTCTATCACACATAATACAGAGACAACATTTGTTCTGGTTGCAGATGAATGCATGGATGTGTCCACTGGGTAGGGCTGTCCCGTGTACTTCTGACCGTGGATCACGGTCAAAGAAACATATAAGCTGCTCCATTAGATTACATTCATGATCAGAATTTTTTTTTTTTTTGAGACAGTGTTTCACTGTGTCATCCAGGCTGGAGTGCAGTTGTGCTATCTTGGCTTACTGCAGCCTCTGCATAACTGGAATTACCACCATGTGCCACCACGCCCAGATAATTTAATAAAGACAAAGTTTCACCATGTTGGCCAGGCTGGTCTCGAACTCCTGACTTCAGGTGAGGCACCTGCCTCGGCCTCTCAAAGCACTGAGATTACAGGGGTGAACTACCTTGCCAGGCCAAAGAGGTCCTTTAGTTGTTTGTTATCTTTGCATGACATTTGGAAGCTGAGGCTAACAGACATCAAAGTGAAGCGTCTTTGCAAGCAGGAGTCAAGTCATGTATGTTGTATTTGTGTCCCCAGCCCCGGGAGCATAGTGAGAAAGAGCAGGCGGCAGGGAGACAGGAGCCACGTGACTCCACTCCAGCTGTGGATTCTAACGCAGACCTCTTCCCCCACATCCACTGACTCTTCAGAGAACCTTTAAAATGGGCTTGGGCTGTAAGCTTCACTGTGGTTTATAAGTCCTTAGTGGTTGATCCACCTGACTTCTTTTAAGTTGGTACCACCCTGTGGCTTTTTGTTTTTGAAACGGAGTCTGGCTCTGTTGCTCAGTCCAGTGACACCATCTCAGATCACCCACAACCTCCGCCTCCCAGGTTCAAGTGATTCTTCTGCCTCAGATTCCCAAGCAGCTGGGACTACAGGCGTGTGCCACCACGCCTGGCTAATTTTTTTTGTATTTTTAGTAGAGACGGGGTTTCACCAGATTAGCCAGGATGGTCTCGATCTCCTGACCTCGTGATCTGCCCGCCTCAGCCTCCCAAAGTGCTGGGATTACAGACGTGAGCCACCACGCCCAGCCCTTTGGTTTTTGTTTCTGAGACAGGGTCTCGCTCTGTTGCCCAGGCTCATGGCTCACTATAGCCTCCACCTCCCAGGCTCAAACGATCTTCCCACCTCAGCCTCCTGGGTAGTTGGGACTACAGTTGCATACCACCACACCAGCTAGTATTTTAATTTTTTTGTAGAGACAGGATCTTGCCATGTTGTCCAGGCTGGTTGAGAAATCCTGGGCTCAAACAATCCATCCACCTTGGTCTCCCAAAGTGCTGGCATTGCAGGCATGTGAGTCACTGCCCCTGGCTACTCCCTGGTATTTTCTAGTTCCTGGCTCATAGCTCCCATAGCTCTTGTTACAGTCTTTTGTTATAAACGTGGGTTAGGCCTTAGGAAACAGAATCTCTCTGGCCTTCTTTTGCTCTCCTTTCATCTGCCACAAGGCAGGACTCTAATCTTGCCCGCCTTTCTGATTATGGGTGTTAAGACTCTCCCCCAGAGAGGGTCCTGCCCTGTGCCCTGGGAGAAGGAAGCTTCCATGAAAACCCAAACTGACTGGGCCAGAATAGCTGAACATGTGGAGATCCCTAGAGGCTTGTGCCTACAGAGGGCTTGGAAGCTCTGTGCCCCTTGCCCATCTTTTCATCTGTGTCCTTTGCAATATCCTTTATAATAAACCACTAAAGGTAAGTGCTTCCCTAAGTTCTGTGAGTGGCTCCAGCAAATTAATCAAACCCAAAGAGGGGGGTCATAGAAACCCCAAGTTTAAGTTAGTCGGTCAGAACTTCCAGAGGCCCAGACTTGTGACTAATGTTGCAAGTGCAGTCTTGGGGACTGAGCCCTCAGCCTGCGAGATCTGACCTCACTCCAGATAGTGTCAGAATTGGACCAGATTGGAGGACACCCAGGTGGTATCCGCTGCTTCGTGTGTGGGAATGAACCCCTGCACCTTTGGGCAGAGCAGTCTTCTGTAATGATTGTTGGGAGGTGACAGCAGACCATAGTTTGAGAGTTTTTCCTGAGACACTCCCCCTTCAGCTTCTCTGCCTTGCCTAATAATCTCAAAAAGAATTAGAAAGGTTTTAAGCAGAGGTAACCCAAAATGTATTTTTCCAATGCTTATACCATGGGTTTTATTTTTTTATGTATTTTATTTTTTAATTGAGACCGAGTCTCACTCTGTCGCCCAGGCTGGAGTGCAATGGTGCACGATCTCGGCTCACTGCAACCTCTGCCTCCCGGGTTCAAGCAATTCTCGTGCCTTGGCCTCCGAAGTAGCTGGGATTACAGCCACGTACCACTATGCCTGGCTAATTTTTGTATTTTTAGTAAAGACGGGGTTTCACCGTGTTGCCCAGGCTGGTCTTCAACTCCTAACCTCAGGTGATCCACCTGCCTAGGCCTCCCAAAGTTCTGGGATTCCAGGCATGAGTCACCATTCCTGGCCCTATACCATGGTTTTAAAACATCTTCAGGAACCACTTCAAGGTTCATCAATAGCAAACAGGTTTAACTGAATTAGGAGACTTTCATACAAGGGAGCACCCACAGGCTTCAAAAGATTGAAACACATTTCTGTATTACCAACAGAAGACAATTTCCAAGCTGTATGTCTTCTGTTTTTTAACAGAAGGGAAAAGAGCAGTCAGAACAGTGGGTGTATAATACAGGACCATTTGTAATAAAATCATGTGTACATGCTATACATTACAGGTGTATATTCAGTCATTCAACAAATCTCTGTGAGGGGGCCTGTGCTATCCCAGGCGCTGTTCACGTGTTGGGAACACACAGGGCAATGAAGGGCAGCCAGAAAGCCCTGAGCTCGAGAGGCTTCGACTCCCGCGGAGGAGCACCCCCGATCATCGTGGAGTAGAAGAGATTGGGAGCCACATTGCCTCTGAGAAGAGAACCTTTCCATGCTGTTTTGGGTTGAGTCATGTCCCAACAAAAGATGTGTTGAAGTCCTAAGCCTAGTACCTGTGAATTGTGACCTTATTTGCAAGTGGAGTCTTTTTTTTTTTGAGATGGAGTCTCACTTTGTCACCCAGGCTGGAGTGCAGCATCACCATCTCAGCTCACTGCAACCTCCACCTCCCGTATTCAAGCGATTCTCCTGCCTCAGCCTCCCGAGTAGTTGGGACTACAAGTGTGTGCCACCACGCTCGGCTAAGTTTTTGTAGTTTTAGTAGAGACGGGGTTTCACTGTGTTAGCCAGGATGGTCTCAATCTCCTGACTTCATGATCTGCCCGCCTCGGCCTCCCAAAGTGCTGGGGTTACAGGCGTGAGCCACTGCGCCCGGCTAGAAGTAGGGTCTTTGAAGACGTAATCAAGTTAACATGAGATCGTTAGGGTGGGCCCTAATCCAATGGGACTTGTGTCCTCACAAGAAGAGGGAGATTTGGACACAGAGACAGAGAAATGGCTGCGTGGCAATAGAAGCATAGTGGAGTGGTGCAGCCACAAGCCAAGGAGTTCCTGGAAGCGGCTAGATTCTCCCCACAGCCCTGAGGACACCTGGAGCCCAGACTCTGGTCTCTGGCGCTGTGAGAGAACACATTCCCATTGTCTGAAGCCACCCAGTTTGTGGTCTTTTGTTACGGCAGCCCCAGGAAGCGAATACATGAAGCTCTTCAAGTTGTGTTTACAATTGTGCATGCATAGGGTCACTATTTTACGTGAAATTTCACAGTAAACTTTTAGAGGTGTTTATCATATAGATACTATGTTAAGGGACTTCACTGTACCTTCCAGTTCTTCCTAATGCCCACATTTTATCTGGTTCTTTTTTCTTTTTCTTTTTTTTTTTAAAGACAGTCTTGCTGTTGTTGCTCAGGCTGGAGTGCAGTGGCATGATCTTGGCTCACTGCAACTTCTGCCTCCTGAGTTCAAGCGATTTTCCTGCTTCAGCCTCCGAAGTACCTGGGATTACAGGCATGCGCCACCACGCCCAGCTATTTTTGTATTTTTAGTAGAGATGGGGTTTCACCATGTTGGCCAGGATGGTCTCAAACTGGCCTCATGATCCGCACGCCTCGACCTCCCAAAGTGCTGGGATTACAGGCGTGAGCCACCGCGCCTGGCCCTGGTTCCTTTTTCTAAAACAAGTAATTGTATTTCATTACCTTTATGTTCTCCCATCTGGTTGAGTCAGCGGGGGTGGGGGGTGCCCAGTGGAAGGTGCAAGCTGGAGGGTCTCAGGAGAAAGGCAGGACTGACAACCACCCCGCCCCTGTGTACTACAGGAACAACTGATAGCCCACCCCCCACCCCCATCTGCTAGAAGAAGGCGTGAAGGAAGGGCCAAGGATGAGATGTGGAGGGACTCAGGTCCATGGCGTGGGTACTGCTGAGGCCATCAGAACACCAGACACCAGGACATCATCTACGGCCTCCCCTCCACCAAGGGGAGAACTGTCAGCCACTACCTGACGTCACTGCCCTGTGCCAAGGCCAGAATGCTGCCTGTTGCCAGACATAGGGACAGGAGGGATGCTGAGGATGGAGATGTTTGGGGACAATGCTGGCTTCATGAAAGAGATCAGGCTCAGCTGGGCATGCCAGCCTTCACTTGCCCAATCAGTGTGTGAGCGATTTGTACTCCCTGAGACTAAGCGAAAGGGACGACGGAGAGATAGCTTTTCTACAAGCCTGCCTCTGACATCTCCCACCCAGGAGGAGCAGGCTGAACAGTGGGTAGACAGGCCTTTAATTCAGGTGTCTTCAAAAAGTGAATAAATACAAGACAGAGGACTCTGCAGCTTTGCCAGGAGCAAGCCTCCTGGACTTGCTAATTCTGCAGTGCGGAGCTTGCAGAGAAGGGTGGCAGACTGGCGAAGAAAGGGTGCTTAATCCCCGCAAGAGGCTGTGAAGCGAACTGTCACACAGGCTTGGATTGGGGCATTGTCTTGCTTTGAAAACCCCCAGATTTTATTTTGCTAAAGCTTGCAATTTCTTCTGTGTGTAAATGGCACTTAAAATCTGTTTGTAATGGAACTTGATTGTATCCAGCTGTCACCAACTGTTCCTATGCCACCCAAAAGACAGCTGGCCATGTGCCACGGTTTGGGCGTTCACTTCAAATAGAGGAGCTAGTGCTCCAGTTCCTGCTAGACTTCACCAAAATGTTTTCACTTATGAAGAAAAACAAAGTGGGTGCGGGTAGGGCTCGAGGAAGGCAATGTAAAGGGGAATTACAGCAGTGTGGATTTCTGAGCCACTGGCTTTGATGGAGGGTGGGCTGGCTGTTTCCTGAGCAGGGTCCGAATGCAGTCACAAAGCATGCTGCCTTCAGTAGCTGCCCGGTTCACTCATTCAACAAATATTTACTGGGTGGCTGGTAAGTGCTGGGCCTTGCCAAGAGAACTGTAGCCACATAAGACAGAAAATGGTAGAATAATACTTTTTTTCTTTTTCCGTATTGAATATGAGACAGAGTCTCACTCTGTCGCCCAGGCTGGAGTGCAATGACACAATCTCGGCTCACTGCAATCTCTATCTCCCAGGTTCAAGCGATTTTCCCGCCTCAGCCTCCCGAGTAGCTGGGATTACTGGTGCCCGCCACCACGCCCACCTAATTTTTGTATTTTTAGTAGCAACGGGGTTTCACCATATTGGTCAGGCTGGTCTCAAACTCCTGACCTCAGGTGATCCACCTGCCTTGGCCTCCCAAAGTGCTGCGATTACAGGCATGAGCCACTGCACCTGGCCAACACCTTCATTCTAAAATGGCCATGAAAAAAACCATCGGTTTATGTGAAAGGACTTGAACTCCCTGCACACATTTCACAGCAAATATTTGCCATGTACTTAGACTGTGTGTTAAAATCTGGTCTCATGATGGTAAGTAGCTACCTAAATACCTAGATCCCGCTGAAGGGACCGGCAATCTTGTGACCTGTTTCTCACACAACGCCTAATGGATACTTGGCAGCCATGTCCTATTGCCTCCTCTAATCAATGAAGCAGACAGGGAGAAAACCAATGAAAACACGCATGCAAGACACGTACCCTGAGGGTGACAGCTGACAGTCATGAGGATTTGAATGTAAGCTTTGCATTGTAGAGGAGAAAACCAAATTAACGATGCCAACTCACGGCAGACCCCTCAGAACACAGGTCTTGATTCTCGATCAGACCTTCTTTCTATAGGAAGTCATGATTCAAACCTGACTCTGACCTGACCCTACTTTAATCCTTTTAAAGCAGGAAAAATATACAGCAGTTTCCCCTTGAGAAAGCAACTCCCATAAGCAATGATTCAGGACAGGTTCTGCTAAGAGCAAGCACATTTTTAATCTCAGGCCCCTCTCAGGGGGCAATTTCCTCAATGCCTGTAGTGCCTTCTGAGATCCCAGAACAATGGCCTGGACAGCTGCCCAGAGGCCTCCAGGGGGCTGTGGAAGGCTGAAGAGGCAGGGGGGATTTGGGTCACAGAATAGAGGAGACTATATTCTCTGAACAGGAGTGGGAAACCTGTCAGCGAATGACTGGATTCAGGTTTCTCGTCTTCAAAGACTGTGCTGGAGGCAGGGCACCATGGCTTTGGGAGTGTGTCCTACTGCAATCACAATGCTTTGGGAGGCCAAGGTGAGAGGATTATTTGAGGCCAGAGGACTCTCTGAGGCCAGGATCCTCCACTGAGGAGGCACCCCTTCCAGTGTCTATAGTACAGATCCCGACAGAGGGCGGATCGGTCGACTGTGAAGTGGGATAGAGTGACTGGACCGGCCGACTGACTCTTCAGTGGGATATATTGACTGGATCAGTTGATTCTGGGCTTGATCTACAGAACGTGCATCAGATGCAACAGACTCACATCTTAGAGGAACTCCGGGGTGTGGAGGTGAGGTGTCAAATCCCGGGAAGTCGGTGGCCAGTGCCCATGAAATGTGGGAATCGGGTCACTGAGGAGTGGTGATGGCAGAAGCCAGACTAAGAACGACGGAGAATCAACCAGAACCAACTGTCAACTGAGGGAGAGGGTGGCTGAGAGGGGACACAGGAAACCAGGGCTTTTTAGGATGGGAGACACCTGAACATGTTCCCAAGAGAAAAGGGAAGAGTGAGACACGGGAGGCAAATGGGGTAATTCGTGGAGCAAGGTCCCCAGGGTGCAAGAGGTTGGCTTCAAGGGCACAGGTGGGGTGCCAGCATACACAGAGGGCACACTTTGTCTAGCATCTCTAGCAGAGGTCCCCACAGAGGATGGAGGAACAGCCCCCACACTACACTTCTTTCCCGCTCTCCCACGCCAATCACCCAGCCCCTCTGGGAGACGTCAGATCGGAACAGTGGGTCTGCCCAGCAGCTGCCCTGGGAACTGTCGGACGTGCACATTCTCAGGCCTCATCCCAGACCTGCTGAATCAGAACATGGGGGAAGGAGCCCAGCAACTGGTGTTTTAAGGACTCCCTGGCGCTCACTCAAGTTTAAGACCGGGGACCAGGACGGCAGCTCTCAACCCTGTTGCTTGCTACAATCCTCCCCGGGAAGGTTTTAAATGCCGATGCCCAAGCCTCACCGATGGATTCTGATTCCATGTACGTCAGTATCGAATGCCTCTCCCCAAGTGCTCCTGCTGCCCCATGAGCACTGAGAACCCTGAGGTAAGAGGGAGAAGGGAACAGAGGGAGAGGAGTTGGTTTTAGCTTTGGTTTTCCTGTGTTGTTTAATTTTTTGGGGGGTGGGAATTCTTGAGGTAGCATCGGAAGTCACTTGCCAAGGGTAGTGGGCACATACGCAATGGGAGAGCAAAACAGTTTGCAATCATCACTGAAAAGGAGGGGAGAGAGAGGGAGGAGTTGCTTGAAGACCAAGGACAGAAATCCGAAAAGGCAGGCAGAGCCTAGTGAAGGGCAGCCAGACAGCCCTGAAAGCCAAATCCATGGCACCCAGACCGCCTTCTCCAAGGGTCATCCCCAGTCCAGATGCGGAAGGAGCAGAGGGCTGAGCCAAGGTGGGGTCTGTAGGAAGCAGCAGGGCCACCTCTGGGCAAAGTGTGAGCGCCGGGGAGTTGGCTCAGGTGAGAAGGCACAGAAAGCAGCCCCTCTGCATGTCCCGTGACCCGTCTGCACAGTCCTCCTTTACCACCAACCCCTCAGTTTACCCACATCCTCATCTGCACCAAGGTGGTCCAAGCTATGAAGACTTGAAGC
Source organism: Cacajao melanocephalus (assembly GCA_963573385.1). Classification (NCBI taxonomy): domain Eukaryota; kingdom Metazoa; phylum Chordata; class Mammalia; order Primates; family Pitheciidae; genus Cacajao; species Cacajao melanocephalus. Next base: position 130,170 of record CAUYLG010070396.1, read on the forward strand.
AGGGATTCTCACAGCATCCAGTGTTAACCTGGCCTGAAGGTCGCTGTCATAGTTACAATGAGCCCTATCAGTGTGTTAGGGACAAATGGATGCCCACCTGATTCCCCAGTGTCCAGACACCTGGGCTTTTTCCTAACCGGAGGACTTGGAGCTCACCTAGTGCCTATGTCCCATGCCTATCATTCTTCCTGGGTTCCCTGTTCTGGTAACATGCCAACATGTCAACTATGTCAGACTCAATCTCTCGCCACCTAAAGGCCTTCCAGAAACCATCGGTGGGCCACCTGCTTCTCTGACTACTACTTGGCCTCTGAACTCAACTGACCACCCTAGCAGAAATCATCTTAAACTTCACCCACCCAGAACCTTCCACCATGTATCTGTCACCTCATCTCTTCTCCTAAATATCCAAGCGACCCCACTTCTAGCTTCTGCTACTATTGCCCATCTCTTAGCTCCAGCCTCGGCCACTTCTCGGCCAGCCTGGTGGTCTGGTCATCCTCACCTGCTGTCCCCTGAGCTCCACCTGCTGCCTGTCAGGCCATCAGGCAGCCTGGAATGCACTTTCAGCCTCAGGAGTCTAGAAAGCACATCAGACAAATGGCAGACCCTTCTTGTCAACCAAAATCTGCCCTGCGCTTTTGCGCCTTAGTTACCAGCCTAGTCCCGCTAGCCAGCTCCCACATCCAACCCCCTTTCTGAATGTCACCTCACCCCATGGTGCTTCAGGCAGAACTTGTCACAGGCTCCTCGTGGCCTCCCTGTATCTCCCTAACAGCACCCACCCTGCCCTGGAGCTGTCAGTCCTGCCCGTGGACCTGCCCACCGCCTGCGAGGCCACATCAGTGTGTTCACCTTTACACACCCAGAAGCAGCCCTAGTGTGTGGGAAACAGCAGTTAAGAATGGAAAAACTGGCCAAGGCGGGCAGAGCGCTATGTCAACAGATTGAGACCAGCCTGGCCAACATGGTGAAACCGTCTCTACTAAAAATACAAAAATTGGTTGGGCATGGTGGTGTGCACCTGTAATGCCAGCTACTCAGGAGGCTGAGGCAGGAGAATCACTTGAACCTGGGAGGTGGAGGTTGCAGTGAGCTGAGATCGTGCCACTGCACTCCAGCCTAGACTATAGAGCGAAGACTCTCTCAAAACAAAACAAAACAAAACAAAAGGAATGGAAAAACCACAGTCTCGCCCGTGTCGCCACTGGTGTCAGGTCACCACCTCTCCAAGTCTCAGAAACCCTCAACTGCTGCCCAGGCTACGATGCAAATGCCTTCAGACAAGACCTCTGGGACCACAGTGTGCTCCACCCTCTGCCACCCCTTTGGTTTGGGTCCAGGAACTGCCTCACCTCCCTTCTTCTTACTTGGCTGTCCTCATTTTGGGGTGTCCAGCCAAACCCCTAGGGAGAAGCGAAGACATGACATCCTCTGGTGGACACACTGGGGTGGAGAAAGCTTCCAAGTTGCTCAAGGAGGAGGTAATGAGCCACACACGTCAAGTCACAGAGCTGTGGAGGGCATTCGCAACAGGACCCCCTGCACCGCCACCCACCTGCGCTCCGGGGTTCAGTCTCCTGGTCACCCCATTCACGAGGGCTGCTCTCACCAAATGTAACCTCCTGGTCACTGGGCTCCCTGCAGGGACCTACCTGCCCCTCCTAGCCCAACCTCAACTTCCAGAACAGGTGGAATCAGTGAGACCCTGGTTGGGATGTACCTTTTAAAAAATCACGTGAAAAAACAAAGACACATGACTCACAAAACACAGGATTTTATTGCACCAAGATCTTGGCAACATGTGGGGCGCCCCAGGCCCCTGGAGAGGAGGTGCAGAGGAGGATACAGACCCCTGCACACAGACAGGTGCGGCCATGCAACCAGGACGCGGCGCAGGTGAGAGAGAGGACACGGGAGAGGCAGCGCTGTGCACAGGCCCCGCTCCCTCCAGCTCCATTTCCGAGCACAAAACTCAATAGACCCAGATCCTAAGTCAACCAAGTTGACTGCTACAACAAAGGCGTGACTTACTGATACCTACTTCCATACCTGCACATCCCCTAGAATCTGAGCTCGTTTTCTGGGCCTCATCTTTCCCCCCGTCTGGCTGATGACTCCCGTGGAGGGAAGTGACTCCACCCAGCAGTGATAAAGGCTGCAGAAGTCATCCCATGCTCACCACTGCCCAAGAGTTAACCAACCTTATTTCCTTAGGAAAAGGTTTTACAGTTTCTAGTGGAGAAGGGAAGAGACTGATTGGGAGGAGAGAAGGGAGAGAAAGGAAGGAGATAGATTCTGTGCTAGCAGACAACTAATTTTCAACTACAGAACATCACACAGAAAACATGGCAGAGGAAACAGTTCACGCAGGAATGCGAGTCAACACCCGAGAGGAAGAGGAACATACCCTGCCGTGAAGGCATGTGCTTTCCCTCCCAGGTAAGTTACAAAGCCAGAGCATGGAAGCCAGGCCCGCATCTTTGAACATTCAGAGATCAGTCCACAGGACAGCGCAGACGACACCCTGACCTGGTCAGGGCAGGCCTCCACTCGCTGCTGGGACAGAGGCAGCCATGGGAGCATGATTCTCTCCCACCTTTCTAAAAACAGAAACGTAAAAAACGGAAGAAAATCCAAAAAGAGCCACCCACCCACCCACATGGGAAAAATAAATGTATCTTCCCTTATTAAAAAGGCAATTCTTTCTATAACCAGTAACCACCCAGGCCTCAAGCATGGAGGCAGGAAGCAAAGCTGCCCCAGGAAGAGGGGATGCAGATAGCGAGGCAGCGCCCTGGACGGTAGGACGCCTCCGGCCCAGCAGAGCCACACCGAAGGAGCTCTGAGTCCAACACCAAGTCCATCTCCAGCTGCGACGACTCCGGGAGGAAACGCCGGGGAGAGACCCGATAAGGAAGGATGTTCATGGTCCCCTTCACGCTTCCCACTCCTATGAGGGCATTTGTCTTTTTCTTGAAAACATCCCCTTCTCTGAGGATTTCCCATATTTATTTAATTACAAGTTGGCAGGCACAGCTTGAGCAAGATAGAAAAGTAATCTTCTTGAGTTATACAATCATTTAAATTCCAAAGCACTCACAAAAATGAGCAAACAAAGCCACTATTTGCATATTTGGGAAAGGAAACATATTGCTAATGGAATATGTTTTGACCACAGGCCTGGTCAAAAATAAATGTTTTATATTAAGTAGTAAAATAAATGGAGAATTCTACCCCAAGGCCACCACCGCAGTGAAGACCTGCAGGTTACTGCAGCTGCGAGGGAAGCTACAGCACGGCCATCTCAGAATCAACAGCAGCCTTGAAAGCAGATGGATTCGCAGGTAATATCAAGGGCTCCCCTGACCCCAAACAGCCTCTGCTCTCCAGGACAGTCGAGAGTTACTCACAAGGAAGGGCTGCACAGCAGGGTCACCCTCTTGAGTTCCACAGAAGGGAGAGGTGGCTGGCTGGGGTCGGCCTCAGGGCTCTTCCTTTCTGAGGACAGGTAAGGCCAACAGATAAAGGGGCCCACCAAGGAAGCAGGGAGGGTGGGCTCAGACAGTGGGAGCGCCAGCCCCAAGGAGCAAGGGACGGCTCGCCAAGAGCAACTGGCCACGCACCTGGAGGCCATTTGGGGGACATGTGGCCACCATCACCCACTCTCGATAGCCCCAACCAGGGGCAGGAGCCTCTGCCAGCACAGACACTGTCCATGAACATGAGATCACGCCGCCCAGCGCAGATGTCCAGCAGGCGTGGGGCCACCTCTGCTCCACACACACACTGGAGCTTCTCTTGCAGGACTGGTTGGGAATGTCACCAAAGAGGTCCCAATCTAGAGACGCCTCAAAGGCTCTACATCGGGTCGTCTGTGGACACTGATACCGGGAGAGCTCCTACCATGGCAGCAGAGCCCACAGAGAAGGCTCCCTCAGGTCCATACGGACAGCTCCCAGGAAGGGACGCTTGTCTCCAGGAGGCTGCAGGACAAAGCACGGCGGTCCTGACAGTGAGAAACGGGACTCCATCTTCCCACCGCCACCCTCAGTGTGAGTCCAACCCAGGAACCCAAGGCACAGCACCTCGATGCAGCCGGCAAACCCCACACACCCTTCTGCAAGTGACCAGGACATGCCAGATACACACACCCCACATCTCACACATACTGCACACACAACCCACACACCCTTCTGCAAGTGACCGGGACACACACACAAATGCACACACACGCCAGGTGTACACACACTACAGGCACCCCCTTATACACACACATCCCTGACATACTTTTCTCCAAGTGACTAGGACACACACCACAGACGCGCCCACATCAGACACACACCGCCTAACGTACACATGCCAGATACACAGCCCACATACATCACACACCAACACCACACCCCCCCACACTCACACCCCTATATACATACACACGAGCCCCCCCCATATGCACCCCCCCCAACGCCCACTCCCTCGGAACCAACCTCTTCCACAGCGGTACCATCAACGGCGGTAGCTGAGACTGGCAGCCTTTGCTGGGTGAGTCACAGACCAAAAGTTCCGTCGAGTCTGAAGTTTCTGGAAGGCGTTGAAGTTTCTCCTCTTCTCTCTCTTATATTTTTTAATTTTCTTTTCCTAGACCAAGAATCACAGGTATTACAGTTTCCAAAAAGGGCTCTTTCCTGGCTCATGGGGCTCCATGCAGGTCACCAGCTTCCTGCGAACAGGCAGGGCTCTCGTGAGCTCTGTGGAGACCCACTCTTCAGAACGACCCCTTCGCATGGCACCCTGCTGTCCCCCTCTACTGACAAAGCAGCAGAAGCTGGGAGGATGCATGCCCTGTCCACGGCCACCCGCCCAGACAGGCCTGGGCAGCCTGGCTCTCATGCTCAGCTGCTTCACACTGCTGCCGCCACCTCCAACTGCCCTGGCCACGTGCAGTTCCCCGCCCCCTGGCCCTGAGCTGAGCCACGCCACCCTGCTCCCTCAGGCCTGTGGGCACCATCACGCATCATACCTTCCCTCGGTCAAACTCTTCATCCCAGTCGTCAACCACGGTCTGGGTCCGGGCCAGTCTGTTCTCTTCAATAGCATCCTGGCTGACCGCCGACACCTTGCCATCCCAGGTCAGAACTACCAGGCAGACACAGGTGTCATCGAGAGTGCGGGTTTGTAGGTACCCTGTAGCTTCACTTCAAGAGTGTCATTTACCAACGAGACTAGTCTACACTCACAATCAGTCAACGATTTTGAGCGCCACCTTGTGGTGAACAGAAGGACAAGAGGAGGACAGCTGGACACACTCTCCGCTAAACCCTAACCCACAGCCGCACAGTTCAGTTCTCTCTAAACCCACAACCTCATCTGAGGAAAAGATTTCATGTTCTGTCTCGAAGTCTGAATAAAATCTTGCTCCAAGTAAGAAGTGACATTGCCTACGTTGGAAGAGCTTTGTCACTCTGCCCGCGTCCCTACCCAAGACCCAGCATGTGTTGCACTCCTCACCCTGCCCAACCCTCAGAAAAAGCTGTTCTGAATCCTGCCACGGATGGAAGCCACCTTCATGCCACAGCCGAGGGTTTAAAGAGGATTCCAGCAAGCGTTGAGGTGCTTCTTCCCATTCCCAAGCGATACCTGCCCTCCACACTCACAGTACACTAGGGTCCATTCCACACCTTCTCTCCTCCAAAATAAACCAATCAAAGGCAAACAAGTCCTGTCTCAAAACCAGTACCTTTTCTCCCGTAAGCTTTATCGGATGAGTATTTGAGCAGTTCCTGCACTACATCAGACTCTCGCTCTCCATTCCAAGACACAGAAGGGGCTGGGCCCAGCCCTGCAATCAGAGCAGTCAAGAAACATTTATCAACGTTGAAATTACCCACCAGGGAAACAATTGCATACCTTTTTTTTTCCTTCTTCTAAGACAGGGTCTCACTATGTTGCCCAGGCTGGTTTCAAACTCCTGAGGACTCAAGTGATTCTCCTGCACTGGCCTCCCAAAGTGCTGGGATTATAGGCATGAGCCCTGCGCCCAGCCTAAATGCTTATTTACTAAAGTTCTGACGAAACAGAGAAGGCTGTTGTCCAAGTCAATTCATGAAAAAGAGAACATGAAAACAACAAAAAGCTAAGAAGCAAAAAAACCTCCAAAACCCCCTTAACCAGCCATGTAAGTTCTCAGTCTGACAGAGGGAGGGAAGAGAACCAGATCTAAACGGAATCCACCTCGCCTAAGGGAGAGGCCCCGTGCCCCAGGACCAGCCTGACACCTGAACGGCCGCAGAGGTGAAGGGAACGGCCAAGCTCGGCTGCTGCCATGGGGACCCCAACCTTGTGAGCCCTGCCCAGGGGGAACCTGGTCCTCATCAGCAATGCTGTGCAGGTCCACCCAGCACGTTGGGACCAGGACAGCACTCACCACTCTCAATGGGTTGTAGAGACCATTTCTGAACTAGTCCTCTGCCCAGCCAGCCACAAAGCCCCTGGAATACTCACCTTCCTTCACACAAATGACCTCCAGGGTATGTGTGAAGGGGTCGTTGTGAAGAGTGGGTCTCCAGAGAGCTTGCAAGAGCCCTGCCTGTTCGCAGGAAGCTGATGACCTCGCTTCTCCCTGCCTCCAATTCTCAATGACCTCCAGGCTAAGTGTCCTCTGCCCTGGCACAACGGCATCCATGGCTCCCTCTTGTCCACACAGTTCAGGGACCCGGCCACACAGAGCAGCCTGCCTGCTGCCAACGTGCAGCGCCTCCTGCCTTTGGGGCTGGTACCCTGCCCATTTAGCCACTCTCTTTGGTGCACAGGACAGAGGGTGGATGGGGCCAGGCGCTCTCCCCCAGAGCCCATGCAGCCCCCAGTGCCTGCCTGCTGAGCACGAACCATCACTGTGTGGTTCTGGCTCTGGCAGGGAGTCCTGAGGGCCCAGGGAACACTGATCAGGACGTACAGCCAGCACCTGACACGCACCCGGCATGGACCCGGGCATACTGCAAGTGCTCAAGCCATGTCCCTTGAATTCCTGCACTAACAAGCCAACTCCGCTGCGAGGGCAGCACAGAGCACAGCTCAGGCGCAGTGTTGGTGCAACACCTTCTTTTGTTATAGCACAACTTATATATTTCAAAAGGACAAGAAGTTAGTATCATTTACAGTATCTTAAGATAAATTTTCTTTGAATGGGAGCTTCCTTTCCAGTACTTTGAGGTCTGCAAGACGTATCTAGAAAATTTAGTACTGTGGAAAATGACTGCTTAAATCGAATGGGGGTGGGGGAAGGGCCTGTGGTTTTTCTTTTTGATTAATTGCTGTAACACTGACCTTCAGGCAGCTGAGGGAGTTTCATATTTTCTTTAGACATCATTAGGCGCTGAAGCTCTTGTAGGACAACTTTGATGCTATATGAATTCTGCCATTTTGCTAGCACTGATATGGCTCTTGGGTCCACCACTCCATTAGAACTGTTAACTCCATTCATATTAATTTTTGTTACAAATCTTACAAAGGGGGGGGTGCTTCTGGGTATTTAGGTCCACATTCTATTTTAAGGCTGTATATTTGGTTTTCATAAATGGTCCAAGCCCATGGCGGCTGCCATCTTGTGTCGCTGTCGCTTGAAGGCTGGCCCCTTCTTCATCCCCCGCCTGTCCCCACAATGCAACACTTCTGACAGCATGCTGGCCAGCAACACAGTCGGCCCTGGCTCACACCCGCGTTCTGCAATCTATTCCATACCATTTCATTTTTATCGATAAATTCCTTTCTTAAGAGTTGGATTAATACAAATCAGTCTCCAGGATTCTTCTGTTGGCCCCCAGATGCACTGCCATAATCAGATCTTCCAGACCCCAGAGGAGGCCTCACTCAAGCTCATCCCCCTACACCAAGCAGCCAGGACATTCTCTACCCTTCACTTCACAAATGTGTTCTGTGGTGGGTGCCTGCCAAGGCATGCCCCAGCCAGTCCTCAAGAAAACAAAAGACCCTCCAACTGGGGGGTAGTGCCCAAGCACAGCCACAGCACACAAGTCCCCAACACCAGGAGCACCATGCTATGTTCTGAAAGGCCCAGCTACAGAGAGGTAGAGGAAAATTAACTTTTGAACCCAACCCTTCTAAGTTCAATCGTCACAGAAAAAAATTCAGGCTGGGAGTTCAGGGAGTCATTCCATGGGAAGCTGTAGACAGGAACAGCTTTGAATCAGAAGACCCACTAGCACTCACAGAATGTTCTAAAGCTCATGTGCACTGTAACCTCTCCCATGGGGTCATTTCAGTCAAATGCTCTGACATGTAAGGAAGCTTTGACCCCATTACCCAAGGGAACAGACTCGGGGGCGTGGGCTGAAGGTGGACAGGGTCCTGGGGTTCTCCACATCTTCTCCCAGACCCCCAAGCTCAGACACAGTAGGTGCTGCTCTCAGCCTGTGAGCTCACAAACAACCCCCTCACCCAAATGCATACCGATGGGGTCCCCAGGACACCAGCCATTCACAGATGGTGCGTGGCTGCTGGACTCAGGGACAGCAGCGTCTCGGGGCTTGGCACTCCTCGGGCCTTCGAGATGCCCGTCCTCTTCTACAGCCCACTGTGGCTCCTGCTTTCTTTTTTTCTTTTTCTTTTTCCTTGGAGACTCTTCCACGGCCTCTGGATCACCATCACCCATGGGAGAGCAGCTGCTGGGAAGTGAGAGGCAGCAGTTAGCTCTGAGCAAGTTGGAAGGGGAGCAGGAGCTCACAGACACCTGTCTGCAGCATGGAGAGGTAGCGACCCCAGCTGTGACCCAGGGAGCACAGACACCCGCCTGCAGCATGGAGAGGTCGTGACCCCAGCTGTGACCCAGGGAGCTCACAGATACCCGCCTGCAGCATGGAGGTCGCCACCCCAGCTGTGACCCAGTGCACATGGCTTCCCGTAACGTTCTTCCCCCACACGCATTAGCGGATGCTCCACACACAGCCACAGAGACAGCAGAGGGAAAACCAGCCACATTTCCCATCCTAACTGAGCCAAGCCTGCCAAGGCCAATGTGCAGGCTGCTTGGAACCTGATATGACTGCAGAGCCTGACCAGGCCGGGGATCACCTAACCCAGTATTCGTGGATGGCCCTGCTCATACAATGATGGACACTACTGTCCACATCACTGTCATTTCAAGGACCAATCCACTGGTATTTATCAGAGGAGATTTTTTTTCTTTTTTTGAGACAGAGTCTGGCTGTCACCCAGGCTGTAGTGCAGTGACGCAATCTCAGCTCACTGCAACCTCCGCCTGCTGGGCTCAAACCATTCTCCCACCTCCGCCTCCTGAGTAGCTGGGACTACAGGCACATGCCACCATGACCAACCAATTATTGTTTTTGGTAGAGATGGGGCTTTGCCATGTTGCCCAAGCTGGTCTCAAACTCCTGGGTTCAAGGGATTCGCCCGCTTCAGCCTCCCAAAGTGCTAGGATTACAGGTGTGAGCCACTGCACCTGGCCAGAGGAGACATTTTACCACATATCCACCTTTTAGAAAACCACATAAGCAGATAAGTGGACTACATTTCCAGACCATACCTACGTGGGGGTAGATTTTGTGGTTTTGCTTTGTTTCTCAGCAGAGGTGCACAGGTGCCACCTTGCTCCTGCCCTTACCTGTGCCAAGGTGGGTCCTGGTGCAGGATGCCTTCTTCACCGAGACCCTCTGCTCCCTTCCTCCTCCGCTTCCTGCTGCTCGCATGGTGGCCGTCCAGAACACATGCCACCTGCTGGCCGTTCACCTGTGGCCGTGTGCCATCTTCCTGCCATCTGACAGCGGGCAGCTGTGCCTGGCCCTCCCTCCCGTGCGGGGGGCTCCCAGGCTGTCTCTGTGTCTGCCCCTCCTGCAGGGTGGCAGCAGCTGTGTCCTCTGGGCGCTTCCTCTTCTTCCTCTTCCTCTTCCCGTGGGAAGACGCAGTGGCCTCCCTGATGTGCTGTGAGAGGCACGTCTCTGAGCCCGGCCTCTGGAGCTCTCCCACGAGGGTTTTTTTCCTCTTCTCAGATGGGCTCCGGGGGGGCTCGCTGGCCTCTGGCAGCTGGTGTGGAAGGGACACAAGGTCCCCATTGACCTGAGGCAGGGCCATCGAGATGGAGGAGCCGCTCCGTGGTTCTGACGTACCTGGGGGTTTGGGGGTACTGGACAGCAATGTGGGGTGGGGGCTAAAGGGGGGCTGCAGGCGGCTGGATGATTGGGGAGCAGGTGACACAGCCCTGTGGGGACAGCCAGGAAAGAGGGAGAGCATATTCTGAAAGATCCAGCACAGCTGTTCCTTCTGTCCACCCTCGCTCCCCTCCCTTTCACCTAAAAACCTGAAAAGGCTTTTGCCCTGTAGGTTTCAGATATACATTAAGTTATACATATGTCTGAAAGAAGGCTAACAATTAATTCAACATCTATTTAAAAGCAAAGTTACCTAGGTGGTGGATGGCACCTCTGTAACAAACCTGCACATCCTACACAGGTGCCCCAGATCTTAAAAAAAAAAAAAAAAAAAAGGCTGGGCGTGGTAGCTCATGCTTGTAATCCCAGCACTTTGGGAGGCCAAGGCGGGCAGATCACAAGGTCAGGAGTTCGAGACCAGCCTGACCAACATGGTGAAACCTCAACTCTACTAAAAATACAAAAAACAGCTGGGCATGGTGGCACATGCCTGTAATTCCAGCTACTCGGGAGGCTGGGGCAGGAGCATCGCTTGAATCATGGAGGTTGCAGTGAGCCGAGATCACGCCACTGCACTCCAGCCTGGGTGACGGAGCCAGACACCGTCTCTAAAAAGGCAAAGTTAGTAAGAACTGTTGCGTGCCTTGGTTTCTTGTCATCAAGCAGTCCAAGCACTTTCGTGAGCTGTAACGTTTTTAGTCTTTAATACAAATGTGTTAAGGGGGGAAGCACTCACTAAACAATAAATGGTTAAAAAAAATTCTGTGAGGACTTATTTTCCTACCTAGGAAAGACTCAGGGTGTCCCCAGGCAGGAAAAGAGCCTCATCAGGAAAGCAAGTGTCGGCCTAATGACGCTTCCACTACTGGAAGCCGGGACGCAGATGCGCAGAGCAGTCATGAGCAAGGCGTGTCCGGGACAGGATCTAGCGCCAAACCCGGTGAGGCTCTTGGGGCTCCCTCTTGCCAGCTATGTGTCTCTAGGAAAGTTAACTTCCCACTCTGAACCACCATGTTCTCATTTGTCAATGAGCTGTGACCACAAAGCCCACCGCCCAGAGCTCCTGAGGTATATGGGACCCCCATCGTCATCATCTAAACAAGGACAAACCGTAAAGGCCATGCCAGCTGCACAACATTTGATTACTCAAAGTGTCTTCTGGAACCTTTTCCAAAAATGCTTATAAAGCAAGAAACAAAAAACACCCAAAAACTTAAGGGCCTTCTGCGTACACAAATCTTACACCAGGTATAGGGTAGAGGTGTGCTTGTGTGTGTGTGTGTCAAAGAGAGAGGGTAAGGCAGAGACTATGGGCGATGCAGTCATACCTCGCCCTCATGCAGCACTGGAGGTTCATGCAACTAGAACCCAGTGCCAAGGCCACCACCCCAGTCACTGCAGGCCACCTCAGGGCTCACCCTTTCACTGCTTCCTTTCCCACTCCCACTGGCTTCTAGACAACCATTTACCAGTGACTCTCAACTTCCTGCCACTCGAGGCACCTCAGGGCACAGGCAGCCCCTGCGTACCAGGGCCTCCAGCAGAGGGAAAGGGCTGCATCTTCGGCAGGGGTCTGCAGAGGAACCCGAGCCCCGAAGCAGTGCTCAGCCACGTGATACCAGCAGGCAAGACGCCCCAGAAAAAACACCAGGGACTCTAAGCTTACTCAAGGCCTCTTGCGAAGGCCTCACCTTGCCCTTCTCTTTGACTGGGAAGGACTGTCATGGGGCTGGTAAGCCTCAGGGTCAGCCCCCAGCACACCACGTCACCACATGGATGTCGCAGACAGACCACCAACAAAGACAGAACTAAGACTTCAAGACTGCGGAGGCTGAACTGCCTTCATCACCCGAAGCTCCTTTACCACAGGGGAACACAGGAGAGGGGGACCCTGGTTGGTGACGCCCCCCCGTACCTCCTGGCTGCCCCAATACTCTGTCCATCCCTCGAGGCTGGCAATCCATCAACTCCTCACCAGCCAAGCACACGCAACCACAGAGAGAGCCGGTCGGCACCCAGACAGTCCCACTCGAAGCTCACCTGGCTCTACCGACAGGCCAAGCGGAGGCAACGACGGGGTGAGAGGTTTTCATGGGGTGGGTGAGGTCGGAGGACGGTGAGGGGGGAGGCGGACGGAGGTCACTGCCGGTCGCCCTCCACAGGGTGCTGGCCTGCAGTTATTGACATAAATAAAAACTTGGTGGTCTAAAAAAGGTTTCCGTGAGTGAAGAGGGAAAACAAAAGTAACAAAAAATGAAAATAGCAACAAAAGAGCCCAGAAAGAAAGATGAGGGGACAGAAGACAAAAACAGGAGGTGAGGGGCAGGGGAATGGCAGAAGAAGAACCAGAAAGTATTTTTGGTTAGAAACAAAAAGAGGAAGAAAATTTAAACAAAGATCTCAGCATAACAATCACATCCTCGTGCCGCGGCCGCCTTCTGAGCTTCCTGCTGTAGAGGTGCCGCGCACCCAGTGGGGCTCTGGCTCCCTGCCCGCCCCACCCCTGCTAGGGATGCGCCCTGGTGGGGCCCGCCCTCCCTTGGGTTCACTCAGGATCTTCTACCTACAGCGAAAACAGGGAACTGCTACCTTGCCCAGACCTCCATGAGCCACATGAGCGTCACCAGATCAGGGCTCCCTCAGCACCCCACTGCCTGCACCCCAACAGCCCTTCTGTAACTGCAAACGGCTGGGAATGACTAAGACACTTTGTTCCTCTGACATGACGGAGGCTGAAGCCCCTGGACAACATTCCTGCTCCCTCCAATCCACAACCAACCAACCAACTCTTCCAGCTCTCTGGACACACAGCAGTGGTGAGGCCCCCACACACCCACCTTCTTGGCAGAGAGGGCCAGTTTTTTGGCTGGCGGAGGAGACATGGTGCTCGGTGGCTCGGCAGCAGCGCCGCTCAGGACAGGGGGCTTCAGCTTCGCTGTCTTTGGATCTACCCCACCGGGTGGCGTTTTGGAGTGACCAGTGGTGCAACAGTTTCTTTCCTGAGAATCGCAGAGACGGGCAGCTCCACTCCTGGGGGCCTGCGGGGCCTTGGAGGAGTCACTGCTGGCCGAGTGCTCTGGGCTGGAGCCGCTGGAACCCCTCCTCTCGAGGCCAGCGCTCTCGGCATTCCCCTTTTGCCCATGCCCGTTGGCAGTGGCTGCAGCCAGGAGCTTAGGTGAGGTAGAGAGGACGCCATCCCTGCTGTCCCAGGAGCCCTGCCTTTGGCTCCCGGATCTGCTGCTACTCGAGTTGCTGGCAGCGGGTGGCGCCTGAGCAGTTCTGGGGGATGGGGAGGAGTGCTGTGGGGGAGCTGGCTTCTTCACCTTCTTCCCAGGGTCATCTAGGAGGGTCGGCATGTGTGTGGGTGTCTGGGAGAGTTTGGGAGAAGGGGACCCTGAGGGCAGCTTTGGAGGAACATAGCCATTCTGGGACTTCAGGCCCACCACGGGGCCATTCCTGGAAACAGGCACCCCAATCTCGTCAGTGGTGTGCAGCTTCTTCATCGTCCCCGAGTCTTGTCGCTGAAGGAGAGCAAAGCAGAAAACGTAAGTGAGGAAGTCCCAGCTGGGCCATGCTTCCACAAGGCCACAGCGTATCTCAGTAGCAGGCATGGCCTCTGACTGCCAAGTTCAAGATAAACTATTTATGTGGACACTTGGTAAAGACACTGTGGCTTCTCTGAACAATTCTGGCGTTTTGTGACATCCCAAAGAACCGGGACTACAGGCATGCACCACCCCACCCAGCTGATTTTTGTATTTTTGGCAGAGATGGGGTTTCGCCATGTTGGCCAGGCTCATCTCGAACTCCTGGCCTCAAGCAATCCACCTGCCTCAGCCTCCAGAAGTGCTGGGATTACAGGTGTGAGCCACCACACCTGGCCTGAATATATATCTTTATGGCCATCTTTACTATGAAACTAGTACATTTTCATCAAGATTTGAGAAAGAGAAATAAGTATAAAGGAAAACAATCTAGCAACGTTCTGCCACCTAAACACAACCATGCATCCACGTACTACTGCTTTCTTCTTCTGGTCTTTTCTTCCGAATGGCTCTGGCCTGCAGAGTTGCATCCCAGTTTTATCTTAATGCTATTATCGTAAGCATTTTTATAGGCGATAACTCTCAATAAATGTCTTTAAGACAGGGTCTTGCTCTGTCGCCCAGGCTGCAGCCTCAACCTTCTGGACTCAAGAGATCCTCCCACATTAGCTGTCCAAGTAGATGTGACCACAGGAGTAGGCCACCACACCAGAATACTTTTTATTTATTTTGTAGAGATAGGGGTCTTGCTACGTTGCCCCAGCTGGCACCCTTGAACTCCTGAGCTCAAGCAATCCTCCCATCCTGGCCTCTCAAAGTGCTGGGATTACAGCCCTGAGCAACTGCACCCCGACTGTTGGCCCGTCTTTCATGTTTTACTGGCAACCATCTAACTGTATGGTTAATTTATATAGCTATAGTTTCCAACTGTTGAAATTAACAATACAGCACAGTGTATGTGTATCTGTTATCCTTCAGAGCACGTATTACAACTGCACGGAAGTAACTCGTTATTCTCTACATAGATGCTGAACGTCCGCCTCCACTGCTTGACCATGAGGCTGTACCTGTACCTCTCTTGTTCCCGCTGCAGCCCTCACCGGCAACTCAAGGGTCTGGTATGTAATCAGTGCTTAAAAAATATTTCTTTTGAGCTTTTCCTGTGCTTAGCACGCCATGCTAATTTTCTGGAAATGGAATTATGAGGCTATGAATATTTTCATGAAATCTGATGCACACTGCCAAACTACATTTACTATACTCCAGCAGCATATATTTTTCAAAACATTTGCTGATCTGACACTCGTTTGGCTATGACCACTTTAACATTTGTTATTCTCTGCACATGCACTAGCGTGATTGTCATTTAAATGAGTTCCTGTGTTTACAAATGCTAACCTTTTGTTCAAAATATTTAAAAGGTTTTATTGTTTCATTTGTATTTGTAATAATTTATGTATAAAAATGTAAATCTTAATCAATTTATACTTTTTCTATATTTTCTCCCTCAATTTTAAGCACATAAAGTCTTCTTCCCTCTCCTAGAGGTTTAATAAGAATTTACTCCTATTTTCTTCTGAGTTTTGTTTTGCTCATTATATTCTTTGTTAATGTTTTCTAAAAGGAATTCATCTTTCCACTGCACTGCAAAGCCTTTTCACTGGCTGAACATTTCCGTACACACCAGGACTTGCACCATGTCATTTAGAGTAAAATGACTCTTGTCCAATTGCAGTGTATTTGGAAAATGACATTTGTCATGAAAATGCTAACGGTCAGGGAGTAGCACTGCAGATGTGCCTGACACAGGGACTCTCCTGGAGCCAAGCATCCACCTCGGGCATCACTCTTCCTGTGGAGTTCCTGTGACAAATGAGGTTTCCTTTGTACTTTTTTGTTTTTTCTGAGACGGTGTCATTCCGTTGTCCAGGCTGAAGTGCAGTGGCACAATGATGGCTCACTGCAGCCTTGACCTCCTGTGCTTAAGTGATCCTCCTGCCTCAACCTCCCAAGCAACTGGGACTACAGATATGCACCACCACACCTGGCTAATTTTTGCACTTTTCTTGGAGATAGGGGTCTTTCTATGTTACCCAGACTGTTTCCTTTTGTTTTTTTGAGATGGAGTCCCGCTCTGTCACCCAGGCTGGAGTGCAGTGGCATAATGTCAGCTCACTGCAACCTCCGCCTCTCGGGTTCAAGTGATTCTCCTACCTCAGCCTCTTGAGTAGCTGGGATTACAGGCGTGTGCCACCAGGCCCAGCTAATTTTTGCATTTTTAGTAGAGATAGGGTCTCACCATGTTGGCCAAGCTGGTCTTGAACTCCTGACCTCAAATGATCCACCTGCCTTGGCCTCCCAAAGCGCTGGGATTCCAGGTGTGAGCCACAGGGCCCGGCCCCCCTTTTCTTTTTTTTTAGACAAGGTCTCACTCTGTCACCTTGCCTGGAGTTCACCGACGTGATCATGGCTCACTGCCTAGAGCCTCAAACTCCCAGGCTCAAGTGATCCTCCCGCATCACCTTACTGAATATTCTCTGTGGAGATGGGGATCTATGTTGTCCAGGCTGCTTTTTAAATTTGTTTTGAGACAGGGTCTCTTTCTGTTGCCCAGGCTGGTGTAGAGTGGTGTGACTCACTGCAGCCTTAATCCCCGGCTCAAGTGATCCTCCCACCTCAGCCTCCTGAGTAGCTGGGACTATAAGCACATGCCACCACATCTGGCTAACTTTTGTATTTTTTAGTAGAGACAGGGTTTTGCCGTGTTGCCCAGGTTGGTCTCGAACTCCTGGGATCAAATGATCTTCCCACATAGGCCTCCCAAAGTGTTGGAATGAAAGACATGAGTCACAGTACCTGCCCCAGGCTGCTTCCTAACTTCCTAGTCTGGGCTACAGTGACCACCAACTTTGCAGTTAGATCATGTATTTCACAGCTACTTCAATCCTAATGCTTTTAATTTCAGCTTCTGTTTTCTTTAATGTGATGGGAAATACAGATTTATGTAAATGACCAAGACCTCTGCAGACTGTGAAAGGCCGTGACTGCCTGTGTGTGGGTTCAACTCTTCATTTTAAAGGGAGAAGATGATGATCTATCAAAAACAGTCATCCAGGCGGGGAACAGCAGCTCACGCCTGTACTCCCAGCTACTTGGCAGGCTGAGGCAGAAGAATCACTTGAACCCAGGAGGTGGATGCTACAGAGTGGCAGAGGCTTCAGTGAGCTGAGATGGCACCACTGCACTCCAGCCTGGGCGACAGACAGAGCGAGACTCTGTCTCAAAAAAAATAAACAAACAGACATTGAGAGAGGGTATACCCCACTTCAAATGATCACTGTGTTCTAATGAGGAGACTGCTCATTAATCCACTAGTGAAACTGAATTCTTAACTGTTGTAGCAGAAAATTTCAAATACATACAAAGTTAACTTTGAGGGTAGTTCCTAATGGTTAACATGTAACCACATAACTTTTATCATCCTCTCTCTATATGTATGCGTGTGTATATATGTACGACTATGTACGTATGCACATACACATATTTCTATTTCTGAACCATTTGAGTAAATTGCAAACATAACGTTCTTTTATCCCTAAATATGTCCATGTATATTTCCAAAGAACAAAGACATTCTCTTATATAACCACAGCAGAATCACTCAAATCAGGACATTAACATTGGTACAAACTACTCATATTTTCTCTGTTAAAATGTGAGGGTATTTTTTCACACATGCTTAAGGTGAAGAGTTCGCTTGGTACCTATAATCCTAGCACTTTGGGAGGCCAAGGCAGGAGAAGCACTTGGGCTCAGGAGTTTGAGACGAGCCAGGGCAACACAGTGAGACCCTGTCTCCACATGAAGTTTAAAAATTAGCTGGGTGTGGTGGTGTACTGATAGCCCCAACTACTAAGGAGGCTGAGGCAGGAGGATGGCTTGAATCCAGGAGTTCAAGGCTGCCCTGAACCATGACTGTGCCACTGCACTCCAGCCTGGGTAAGAGAGTGAGACTCTGTCTTCCAAAATAAAGTTTGCTTGACATTATAAAGGAAATAAATGGAGCACACACAGAATGTTTGCTTGGCACATCTGTCACGGCACTTGCAAATCTGTTCTCGTGAGTAGAACAGATCTGTGAATGACAGCTGTAATTTGCTGGGTCAGGATTTTCTCATTCACATCTCCTCTTTCTCTATACCCAATGTCAGCTGATGACCAAGTTAAGAAATAACATTAATACAGTACAAACTGCCTGCTCCTTCTGCTGTGGCCAACGTCCTGAGCATGAGGAAGTCTGTGGGGAGCACCAAGACCAGCCACCATGGCCTCCATCATTTTCATAAATACCTTTCCAGTCAGTGGGGAGGAAACAACCCCATTGCCAATGTTCTTCTTGGAGTGATCTGGAGCCACACTCGGGCGGCTGGGAAGGGAGAAGGAGCCTGTCTTGGAGATGGGACCCTCGGGACTTTTCTTAGAGCCTGGAATTCTGTGAAAGGAAGAAAACAAGTTGGGAATTTTCTTACTAAAGCTAAGAAGGAATGACAGAAATGGAGAGAATTAGAGTAAGTTAAGGTCAAGGTCATAATATTATTTTAAAAGGCAGGGCAAAGGCAGAAACAGCCTGAGGAAACCCCGCCTGTCCTAACTGCTTCTTGAATCTCCCTTTGCCTTTCAACCCCTGGGAGGCTGTGAGATCAGCCCCAGGTATCTGCTGAATATGAGCAGAGCACAGGTAAACTGGAGTCAGAATTCCTCCAAGATTAAAGCTCAATGCACCAGAAAGCAAGCGAGATATGTCAAACACCTCAGTCACACTCAGCAGAGATGTATAAAGCAGTGAAAATGCCTCAGTTGCCACGGTCTCCAACGTCCAGGTCAGTGGTAGCCAGCTCCGGGAGAAGGTCCCTCCAGAGGAGCTCTGCGGCAGCCCCACAGACATGTCCTTCCCTGCCAACCCCTGCGGAGTGGCTTCCCCACAGAGGAAGGGGCATTGGCTGGCCACCATCCAGGGAGCAGTGCCTCTAATTTGGGGCAATACTATAAATGGTGACTTTCCTATTTACATTCAAAATAGCATCAATGTGAGGGCAGATGGAATGCTGTCCTGACCTTCCTGAGGCTCGGGTTTTTACTAAAAAGGGTCCTTCCCCATGGAGGGTCTCCATGACACATGACGAACCCCTCCAGTGGAATTCCCAGTTACTTTCAAATGAAAAAAGGTTAGGGAGGCCCATCGGTATAAGAAAAGAAGAGAGAGAGTGAGCTCATCTGGGGCGGGCGTGAGTTTATTACCGCAGATAGAACAGCACGTAGGCCTGCTGGTTCAGAACCACCTTGACGTTGCTGGAATGGACCAAGGAATCGTTCATCTGGTACCACTGTCCGTTGCTTGCCTGAAGTAGCCAAGGATGTTGCAGAAAACAAAACAACCAACAAGCATCCCATTATCCTTACTTTTAGAAAGGGAACTGAAAATCTATTCGTTGCTACATATCCAGATGCTATTAATAATCAGCCAGTAACCATTTCCTATTAAAATGTATAATATTTTCATAATTCTGAATGTGACCCCAAAATGTGCTTTGAGTCCCAGTTCCTTCCAAGTGCCCTAACAGACAGGAACTGTCCCTTCTGAAGGACATTTAGGCAGTCTAATCACCATGGCCATCTCCCTCCTATGTGCAGCTTTCACCAAGACTTCGCCAGGGTTCTAAGGATGGGCACCAGAAGTGGCCCCTCTTCTGTGTCTCACTGCAAATCTAAGAATGCTGCAGGTTCTTGTGCAACAGTTTTGTCAAGGCATCTTCACTCCCCGCACAGAGGCAACAATTAGGACTCGAATCCAACTACAAAACAGCACTACTTTTCACAAATCAGTGTTCTGCAGAGGCCACATCTGGATGTGCGCGGGTGCTGAAACCTGGCCCAGGATGCGGCCGCACCGACACAAGTCTCTCACCTTCACGTAGCAGTAATAGTGCCCGGCATGGCAGCTGTAGCCTGAGTGTACCAGGACAGCATAGAGTCCATACATGACAGGATCACCATTATTCTGGGACATATATGGACGTATGTTGAGGAATTCTGGATAGCCGACATCCTGTTTGAAAAATCAAGGAAAAGGCAAATAAAATTCACTTTGAGAGTAAAGATCAATTTGCCCTTTCCACCTACAACCATACAAAATGCCCGACATGGCTGGACTTTGACAATGTGGGGGCCAGGTGCGGTGGCTCATGCTGTAATCCCAGCACTTTGGGAAGCAGAGGCAGGTGGATCATTTGAGCCCAGGAGTTCAAGACCAGCCTGGCCAATATAGCAAAACTCCACTTCTACTAAAAATACAAAAAATTAGCTGGGCAGGGTGGTGCACTGCCTGTAATCCCAGCTACTCAGGAGGCTGAGGACCAAGAATCACTTGAATCCGGGAGGGGGAGGTTGCAGTGAGCCAAGATTGAGCCACTGCACTCAGCCTGGGCAATGATGTGAGACTCTGTCTCAAAACTGCGCCCCTGCCCACAAAAACAACGAGGTGGAGCGACTGGGTGTACGGCAACACTGCAGGAGCTCCCCTCGGCAATGATGAAACCCCAGATGCCGAGAAGTGAGTCTTCTCCAGCCTGTGGAGCCTACGGGAAACTTGACTGTCCCATCAAGCGATTTAGGATCTGTTCTTGTCTTTGTCAAGTATCTACGTTAGTTCTCTCACCACCGGGTTCCCAACGATGAAATGAGAAGAGTAACTCATGTTCTTTCCCTCCACTCTCTATAGGAACATTGTTGGTGGGAGCTTTAAGGGACAGAATGCTGGGTTTTAGATCTTCAGAAATAAAAGTGCTGAATTGGTACAGCCAACTGCTACAGCAAGTTTAGACTTTTAATGAACTGGATCAGAAGAAAGGTCAAGCCAAAACGTGTTCCAAAAACTGACAATTTTTCATAGAAAAAAATACATACATGCATATACACATATATGCCCACACACACATTCTTAGCAGTAATAGCAGCTGGCATGGCAGCTCAGGGCTGAGTGCAGCAGGACAGCACAGCCCACACGTGACAGGACTGCCATTATTCTGAGTCATATACAGACATGTGTTTAGGATTTCCAAAAAATATATACATAACTTTTTTTTTTTTTTAAAGAAACAGTCTCACTCTGTCGCCCAGGCTAGAGTGCAGTGGCACAATCATACCTCAATGTAACTTCAAACTCCCAGACTCATGCAATCCTCCTATCTCTAACTCCCAAGTAGCAGGGACTATAGGCGCATGCCACTATGACTGGCTAATTTAAAATAATTTTTTAGGCTGGGCATGATGGCTCACACCTATAATCCCAGCACTGTGGGAGGCCGAGGTGTGTGGACCACTTGAGGTTAGGAGTTTAAGACCAGCCTGGCCAACATGGTGAAACTCTGTCTCTATAAAAATACAAAACGTAGCCAGGCATGGTGGCACACGCTTGTGGCCCTAGCTACTTGGGAGGTTGAAGCAGGAGAATCGCTTGAACTTGGGAGGTGGATGTTACAGTGAGTCGAGATGGTGCCACTGCACTCCAGCCCGAGACTCTGTCTCATTTAAGAAAACAACCCCCCACCCCGGCCACACACAAAAATTTTTTTTGTAGAAACAGGGTCTCACTGTTTCTCATTTAAAAAAACAACCCCCCCGCCGCCACACACACACACAAAATTTTTTTGTAGAGACAGGGTCTCACTGTGTTGCCCAGGCTGGTCTGAAACTCCCAGTCTCAAGCAATCCTCCCACCTCAGCCTCCCAAAGTGCTGAGACTAGAGGTCTTCAGCCACTGTGCCCAGTCTAAATCATTTCTTTTCAACTGAATTGTGGGCTTTGTGGAAAGGTATAGATCTCTGGTATACAGATCAAAGAGTTTTGACAAGTACGTACTGACGGACATGCAGAACATCAACTAGAAAATTCCCGGGTCCCAGTCACTGCCCCCATCTCAAATATCCACTGTACTGATTTCTGTCACCATTGATTCTGCCTGTTCTTGAACTTCACATACTACCAGTCACACGCCACATAACCACACTTTAGTCAACAACAGACCACATCTACAACAGTGATCCCGTAAGATTATAATACATTTCACTGTCCCTTCTCTATGTTTACATACACGAATACTTCCCATTGTGTCACACTGCCTACAATATTCACGACAGTAACAGGCTGTGCAGGTCTGTGACCTAGGATACAGGTGACGAGTACAGCAGGCTCTGTCATCTACGTCTGTGTAAGTACACTCTATGATCTTCACACAGTGACAGACCTGCCTGCTGACACGTTTCTTAAGACGTGCCCTTGTGGTTACATGACATGGGACTCTACAACATAAACGATCTGCAAACACATTTGGGAAATGCTGATCTAAGCAGGACCCCTAACACCACCAGTGAGGAAAATGAGGCTCAGCCAAGGGTGTCGTTCCAAACCACACAGCCAGGTTCTCAGAACACAACTCTAGATTTTTATGAAATACAGACATCTGCTGGGGGCGTGGCTCAGGCCTGTAATCCCAGCACTTTGGAAGGCTGAGACAGGTGGATCACCTGAGTTCAGGAGTTCGAGACCAGCCTGGCAAACATGGCAAAACCCCGTTTCTACTAAAAATACAAAAACTTAGCCAGGCGTTATGGCAGGCGCCTTTATCCAAGCTACTCTAGAAACTGAGGAAGGAGAATCACTTGAACCCAGAAAGTGGAGGTTTCAGTGAGTGGAGATAGCGCCACTGCACTCCAGCCTGGGCGACAGAGCAAGACTCTGTCTCAAAAAAAAAAAAAAAAAAAAAAAGTAATACACCTATTAAAATGCCACTGTAGGCTGGATGTGGTGGATCACACCTATAATCTCAGCACTTTGAGAGGCTGAGGCAGCCAGGTCACTTGAGCCCTGGAGTTTGAAACCAGCTGGGGCAACACAGCAAGACCCTATCTCTAAAAAAAAAAAAAATTTTTTTAACTAACCAGCATGGTGGCATAGTCCCAGCTACTCAGGAGGCTAAGGCAGGAGGATTGCTTGAGCCTGGGAGGTTGAGGCTGCAGTGAGCTGTGATTATGCCACTGCACTCCAACCCAGGTGACAGAGTGAGACCCTGTACTAAAATTAAATTAAATTTGGCTGGGCGCAGTGGCTCATGCCGGTAATCCCAGCACTTTGGGAGGCCAAGGCGGGTAGATCACCTGAGGTTAGTAGTTTGAGACCGGCCAGGCCAACACGGTGAAACCCTGTCTCTACTAAAAATACAAAAATTAGCCAGGTGTGGTGGCACACGCCTGTAGTCCCAGCTACTTGGGAGAACCCAGGAGGTGAAGGTTGCAGTAAACTGAGATCACACCATTGCACTCCAGCCTGGGTGACAGAGCAAGACTCCATGTCAAAAAATAAAGTAAAAAAAAAAAATTAAATTAAAAAAAATAAATGCCATAGTGCCAAAAGTAGGTTTTTTTACTCCACATTCCATAGAAAGCCAGAGCATGTACGGTATGTGTTCCAGACATCAGCAGGAAGTGGAATACGAGAACCGCACTGCCCAGGGCTCGTCACACTCATCTGGAGAATCCTGAGCATCCCTGCCAGGACCAGCCCAAGCACAACCAGAAGCTGGGGTAAATCCAGCAAGACAGTGGCCCTGGAACCTGTGTGTAACAAGCATTCAGGGATTTTGCAAAAACGCAGATTCCTGGGCCCTGCCCTCCAGAGATTCAAATTCACTAGCACTGGGATAGAGCCAGAACTATCTATTTTTAAAAAGCATCCCAGGTCGCTTCACCTCTCTGTGTCTGTTTGCCCATCCTGGGCAATGGGGAAACTACAGTCCCTACTTCACAATATCTGCAGAACCTTAGAACAGGGACAGGTACTGTGGAAATGGTAGCTATCACACTTGTGGCTATCACTTTCTTTGCATTATTCTGATCCTGACTGTGGCCCACGGAACTGCCTGGGATGGTGTCCTGAGCACTCACCTTGGTGATCTTCCCCCCGCTAAAGTTGGCAAAGCGCTTGAGGGAAAGTGTTAAGACGTTGGATGTTCTATGGATGGTGAAGCGCTTGCTGGCTGGAACCTTCTTCTTACATCTATGAAGAAGGTGAATGAGAAAGATTAACTGATTAATGATGGATTCACGCTCCGAAAAATGCTGTCTTCATGCTAACTTAATAACAGCAACAACTGCTGTGTAATAGTGGAATCTGCACAAATGAGACTGAGATCCTTTGCTCCCCTAAAAATCACCTTTAGCATGCCTCAAGTCAAGGAAGGCTACCAAGGCAAACAACACTACAGAAAATGGGGAGACTCTAAAGAAAAAAAAAAAAAAAAAAAAAAAAAGTACTGTACCCACCAGGAGACTAAGTAAGATTCAGGAAAAAGTTGCTTTGGGGTAACACAGGAAAGAGTAAATTAGAGCAGATGTGGCTGAGTGATAAAACCAGCAGGCAGGAAGTCAATGTAAGCAAAGACAGAAAACACGCAAACGCAGGGAGAAAACAGAGGCAGAGGCGCGCAGCTTCAAGAGCTGCGGGGAACAGACTTAAAGAGGAGGAAAGCAGGATTAAGAATACATTCTTTGGCACCTACAGCTTTAAACGACCTAGATAGGAAGACATTCGGCCGGCTGTAGTGGCGTGTTCCCAGAACTTTGGGAGCCAGGCAGGTAGATCACCCGAGTTCAGGAGTTTGAGACCAGCCTGACCAACACGGTGAAACCCTGTCACTACTGAAAATACAAAGAGGGCAAAGTATGAGTTCTACCGGCAGAAATGGAAAAATGTCCAAAACCAGTTAGGTAAAACACGGAAGCCACAGAAAACACTCCTGAAGAGGCAAGAAAGTCGCTGGGTGGACACAGCCCCCGGGGCAGCTGCCTGGCATGAGCCAGTGTGAACCGATGTGACGTTGTGCTGTGCCGCGTCCTCACAGTGGGGCCCCAGGGCTGGTCACTTCCTTTCTCTGTGCCTCAGTTTCACCATCCTTGCCAACGAGGAAACCACAGTCCCTACTTCACAATACACATAGAATCTTTAGAACAGGGACAGGCATGGCATCAACTGTAGCTATAAAAATCGTGGCTATCGCTTCATTTGAGTTATTTAGAAGTTTGTGTTTTTAGAGCATACACAGGTTCCTCAAGAAATATGAGCCGGGGTCACCACTAAGGAAGAGAGAGGACGGCCACAATGCTGTCAGGTGGGGTCACTTATCCTGTCTGTGTCAGTCTTCTGCCACAAGCAACGTGAAACTTACTTAGCACACATGTAGGCATTCTCTCCACTCAGGACATCTGCTTTCACAAAAAGTTCTAGAGCACGCACAATATTCGCAGCTTGCTGAGAAGGACAAAAACAGTGAGTAAAATACACAGCAGAAGAAAACGGCTGATTCAAGAAATGCCAAATTTAAGGTCTTTTTTAGGCTGAGGCAGCAAATCATAAAACTTGACTCACATAAAAATTTGCCCACTAGCTGCCAGACTGGACTCCTCCTCCAGTAACAAGAAATGACAGCAGCTGGGTACAGTGGCTCACGCCCATAATCCCAGTACCTTGGGAGGCTGGAGCAGGAGGATCACTTGAGGCCAGGAGTTTGAGACCAGCGTGGGCAACATAACAAGACCCTCATCTCTATGAAAAATTTAAAAAATTAGCCAGGCGTGGTGGCGCGTGCCTGTAGTACCAGCTGTGTGGGAGGCTGACGTCGGAGGATCACTTAAGCCTAGAGGTCAAGACTACAGTGAACTGTGATTGTGCCACTGCACTCCTGTCTGGGCCACAGAGCAAGACCCTGTCCCTCAAGCCCCCATCAAAAAGAAAAAAAGAAAAGAAATGACAGCTACAGGAGGTCTGCCATCAATCAGTCACTTTTATCAAGATGGCCTCATGGCTGGACCTGCTCTGGAGCTTGGGTTGGCCCAGTGAAGGCGGCCAGCCTCCCACAGACTGCAGCTAGGGCAGGGCATGCAGGGAAGCCTAGGATGCTCTCCCAGGTGACGCCCAGAGAGCGCCAAAACCTGCACGCCGCTCACGGCACGCAAGGGACTCTCCTCAAGACCTGGGGACAGCATTGTTCCTGCTCAAGCCTCCGGAAGCAAAACTCAATTTTACCATTTTTTTATTTAAATAAAAGGATATGTATAGGAAGAACTCTAGAAAGAAACAGGGAAAGACAATGGTCTGTCCTGCAAGGCGGCAGGAAGCAGAGGAGTTTTCTCCCTGTCTATTCTGATCTGATGCCTTTACTGTTCTGCTGGTTGTTTCGCCCTCTGGCCTTGCTCTCCTACCGCAAATATGAAGGGCAGGACAGGTCTGTACCCGGATCTCCAGCGCGATGTCCAAGTAGGGGTCATAGGTGTCCGAGACGCTCTTGCACATGGAGCACTTCACTGCAAAAGAACAGAGAGGCAGTGGAGTAGGTGTGGCCCGGCAGAGGCACTCCCGGCTCCCAAGACCCAGACCCAGGAGGGAGGCAGACTCTCTACAGGGCTTTGGCCAAAGATGAGATTCCCACTAGCCCCTGGAGCATCCTGGTGTCCGGACAGAGAGCTCCTCTTTACCACCGAACTTCACAAAGACGGATGTCAATGCCTTTGCACTCACAGGGCCCTCCCTGCCTGGATTGGTGACTGCCATACACGATACTCTCCTGCTGAGAGAGAGTGGAGGAAAGAGATCTCTCCAAACTTCTTCATGGGAATTGTTTTTTTTTTTTTTTTGAGACAGAGTCTTGCTCTGTCGTCCAGGCTGGAGTGCAGTGGTGCGATCTTGGCTCACTGCAATCTCCACCTCCTGGGTTCAAGCAATTCTCCTGACTCAGCCTCCTGAGTAGCTGGGATTACAGGCATGCACCACTGTGCCCAGCTAATTTTTGTATTTTTAGTAGAGATGGGGTTTTTACCATGTTGGCCATGGTTGGCCAGGCTGGTCTCAAACTCCTGACCTCAGGTGATCCGCCCACCTCGGCCTCCCAAAGTGCTGGAATTACAGGTGTGAGCCACTGCGCCCTGCCCTCATGGGAATATTCTAACAACCAGCCCAGTGGCCAGCTGGGCCAGGAGTCTCAGAGGAAACCATGGCTCAAGACCTCAGAGACTGACCCAGGTCTGCTCAGCGAGGAAAGAGCCCCAGCCTGTGCTCCCACTCTTAGGGTTTCCTGGGTTCATGTTCTAATCCTGGCAAGAAGCAGTAGAGCAAATGTCTCCACTTACCACGTGATCTGAGATACCCTCCAAAAATCTGATGGACCAAGGTAGTAGCCTGCGTTTGGCGATCCAACCTGAAAAGGAGGCCACAGCCTTTAAGGGAAGGACTTGGTACAATGACACGAGGGACGGCCCCATCCGAGCACCCCCATGCCCATCAATCACCAGCTCAGCCTGGGGCTGGGAAACCCCACCCCCACCCGAGTCGCCGCAGGTCCCTAAGCTCCATCCTGGGTCCGCACTGCCTGGTAATCTCTTTGCAGAGCGCTGACCTCCTGAGGGCCCCACCGCCCACATTAGCCATTTCAAACCTTCACAGGAAATGAAACCCCAAGAAACGTGCGTGCATCCTCACTCTGTTGCCTCTTCTTTTCAGTCTCACCAAAAAGTAAGTACCTAAATCTGGAGTGAGGCTGGAGGCCAAACACCGCCCTGAACAAGGGTGCCCACCCGGCCCACCCCTCCACTTCTCTGCTGGTCATCAGAGAGCTGGTCCCCAGTCACAGAAGAGGGACAGGGATGGGAACAAGGGCACCAACAGGACCAAAACTCCACAGCTCTGCACCCTTTCCAGAGAGGACAGCGGAGTCAGGTGTGGGCTTCAGGGTCAGGAGCCCTGCACTCATGCCCCCCATGCCACTCACTAACTGGGATCCGAGGCGATCAAAGCCATGGGGCCTCCTCTCACCCTGCCCAGAGCTGCTCGGTGCCTCCCACGCCTACGTATCCATTGGTAGCTACTCATGCTGGGAAGACTCTGAAACAAGACGCCACATCCAGTCTCCGCTCCTAGTTCTCACCAGCAACCCACTGCATCTGGTCCTGACTCACTCCTCTGGAACTGCCTTTCTCAGAGTCGCCCGAGGCCTCCAGGCGCAAGGCCAGCTGGCTCTGCAGGCTCTTTACTAGGAGGCTGTGCAGTGTCCAGGCGCACCCACTCCCTCCAGATGAGCTTCCCCTCTCCCCAGGCTCTCTGGCCCCGTCTCCCCAGCTGCTTCCCCAACTTCTCACTGGCGCAAAGCAGGGCTGTTTCCAGGGCACTCTCCACACTTCCCATGGCCAACCAGACCATCCCACACTCACGGGCTGCACTGTACCCCCTTCCCGCCCTGCCACAGAACGCGCACAACTCAGTCTCTTATCTGACCTGTGTGACTGTTTACCATGGTACTTCCTAGACTCTGGGAGCTCTGAAATATTTGGGGGACCAATACAGGGTCACCCAATTTTTATTCTGCAAAGCTCAGCTGCCAGCATTCTTCAAAAGGGACCTTTAATTGCAAAAACTAGCAAGGACGTAATCTCTGCGTGGCCCGAGAATCGTGGGTAGCTGTGTGTGATGGTAGCTGCCAAAATCTAGACCTGCCAACAACCCCCCGACCCCCAGCATCCAGAGCCTGCAAGCACCAGAGCCCACAGGGCCACACAGAACCCCTCCTGCACAACCAAAGCAGAGGAAGCACAACCGTCACCTTACCCAGCAAGTTCTCCCGGGCATCCCACTGAGCCTGGGGAGAAAGGGCAGTGTGGAACAACTGGGCAAGAGCGGAGGGGGCAGGAGGTGGCCTGAGAGACACCCAGAATCATGGCTGCAAGGGGCACCCCAGAGTGGGGCACAACTATGGGGTCTCACGGGCACGCAGCTGGAGTGGCGGTCTCCACAGGCACGGGTTCTCAGGGGGAGAAGGCAAAAAGGCAGGCAGGCATCCTTAGAAGGGCAGTGAATGGTAAGAGAGGCAAAGAGATACCAGGGTCCTGAAAAGACTCAAAATCATCTGAGGCTATCGGCCCTTCTGCTGCCAGAGGAAAAGCCAACCGTCCAAGTGCACTGCACAGTGCAGACAGAGGCAGCGCTCTGGATTACGAACCTTGAAAACCACCAGACCCACAAAATAAATGAAAGCAGGCCTAGTCTACGCAAAGTGCTTCAAGCACAAAGCAGTAACGAACAAGAATCAAAACACCTCACGGGATTCAAATCAGCCCCAGAAAACAGGCACGACGCCAAAGACACAGCAACCAGAACTCCAAGCCAAACGTCCTCGACACGGTGACAGTGGCCTCATTTCTGGAAGCAGAGTGCCGCACACAGCTGCCTGCCTGGAGGAACTTACCAGAGGCCAGGCTTCACCAGCTAGGAGCATGCCAGAGGGGCCAAATGGAGGGTGGGCAACGAGCAATGGCAAGATGTAACCATAACCCAAGGCTGGGCAAGAAAAAGATACCACCTTATACGTGCCAACAATAACAACAAAGAAATCACTCAAACTAAAATGCGAGAGAGAGGGGGGAAAAGCAGTAGGAAGTAAAGGGTACCACCACCAGCCGACACACGGGACAATGAGGGTGAGAAAACAGGACCAGGCGCATTTCAAAGGGGCGCATGAAACCAGTGGGCAGGGCCGCACGGGCCTGCAGTTCCAGTTACTGGGTGGGAGGATGCCTTGAGCATGGGAGGTCGAGCCTGCAGTGAGCTATGATCCCACCACTGCACTCTAGCCTGGGAGACAGAGCAAGGCCCTGTCTCAAAAAGAATGGTTTATGTACGAAGGTAGCCACTGAAACAAAAATACAAATCTAATGTCAAAAGTAGTTTGAAAAATAAAGAAAAATCAGATATAAGCATACCAAATATGCTACCTATAATTACTATAAAATACATAAATATGACAGAATTGAGACCAAACTTTTCAGTCATAACAGGAAATGTGAAGGGGCTTAACCTGCCTGTTAAGAGAGGATCCCTTTGGCTTATGAAGCAAGACCAAACCTTAGGAACGCCTCTATGGAAAGGGTTCAGAAAGTGATGTCAAGGGGACGGTGCATAGGGCTGTTGGCCCCACAGGGTCGTGGGGTGTCCCTTATGCTGTGCTTAAGTGCAGAATCCGAGAAGAGACAGGACACTGAAGAAGTGGAGAAGAGCAGCTGGACTCGGGGGGCCATGCCACCTGTGAGCAGAGACAGGTGAGGCCCCAAATGTCCAGAAGCGTCTGTATTTATTAGGTACAAGCAGGGGGAAGAGTCGTAAGTGAGGTCATCATCTATAGGCTTAGCGATAGGGTATACAGAATCACGTGAGTCACAAGTGAGGGGGCCACCCCATTATGTCACCTGGGCAGAGAGGCGGGTCGTGTACAGTAGTAGAGGGTCGTATACAGAAAAGGTGTCTACCCCCGTTAGGTCACTGAGGCAAGGAGATGGGCTGTGTGCAACAGGTGTCGTGTGCAACACTTCTTTATCTGGGGGCTGGAGACTTCAAACGGTTTCTAATAGAAGGATACGGTAAGCCAACACAGTGGGAGCTGACAGACTTGTGCTCTTCTCTTAAGATATTTATGGGAGGATGATTTGAGCTAGCACAGAAGCGAGAAATGACTGACAGGGTGGACAGCCGCGGAGACTGGTCACACCAGAGGGGTGGTTCTCCCTCGGTTACTTCCAGGATCTCAGACCTGAGGCCTACTTTCCACAGCAACTGGATGCAAGGTACTACAACTCCTTTATCAGGAGGAGAGGCTCTTGCTCCAAACCTGCCATACAGCATATGCCCTTTCAGGCAGGGACGCCACTGCCGGGATCTTTGGTTCTCATCCTGGTCTGGCTGTTTTCCCATGTACTGCTTCTGTTCTGTGACTGCTCTAGGCATTCCTCCTACTACAAACTACTATATGGGCCGGGCGTGGTGGCTCACGACTGTAATCCTAGCACTTTGGGAGGCCAAGATGGGTGGATCACCTGAGGTCAGGAGTCTAAGACCAGCCTGGCCATCACGGTGAAACCCCATTTTGGAAAAAAAAAAATTTTAAAAAGGAAAAAAAACTACTATATGGTTAGACGGAAGGATTCTACAAATCAGCACTAAATGTGTCAGTGCAGCTCCGACTACAATACCTATATGATTATACAGAAAGATTATATGGATCTAAGTATGATTATATATACAAGCTAGATATAGTAAGCAGTAAGTTATTATACAATTATATAGAAAGATTATATGGGACTAAGTATGATTATATATATAAGCTAGATGTAAGTAAGCAGTGAGTTATACTTCAGGCACTAATTGTGCCTGGGGTCTGCACAGTTCTCTTTCCTTGGTGCCCCTGGGGGGTGTTACCCACACCGGCGGACACCCTGCAAAGCAGGGGCTGCAGCACTGATGCTGGCCTTGGCAGAATTCGGAACAAAAGGCACTCCACTGACAAGCGAAGACACTCAAAATGCTAAAAGCCACGATTCTCAGTGAAGACATGACAGTTATGAGTATGTCACCACAACCACCTGCATAAAGCAAAACCAGAGGAGATGCAAGGAGACAGAAACACACCAGGATTCCAGTAACCACAGACTGAACACACCACTCAAAACAGATGAAGGAGACGAGCACATGGATATAGAAAGTGAAACAGCATCAACAGACCCATCGATAGACACAGGAGCAAACCGATGCCCCGGCAGCCTGAGGCTCCACCGTCAAGTATGCAGGGAGCATTCGCAAACGCTGGTATCTACCAGGTCACAGAGAAACATCAGGAAGTTCTATGAAGTAGAAATATTATAAGCACGCTCTGATCATAATGCAGGTAACACCAAAAGTCACTTACAGAACCAGAAGACAAAAAGGCCCCTCCACCTGCAAAGTAAATGGAAGAATTTGCTTTATGAAAAGCTCACCACTGTCTCATTGTTATTTTCCTCACTCCACATTCCACTACGGACCAGTGAAAGCTCTCTCATGGACCGACATCTGGTGGGTGTACATCTCCCCCTTGGTCTCCGGCAATGCCTGGCCACTCGATACCTGGCCTCCCTCCTCTTCCCACCAATCCTGGTACCAACGAATGGCTCACCACCACCCACCCCCAAGCCCAGACCACAGACCTGCATTCCTCCCATCCCACTGCCCAACATCCGAACCGTTATTCATTCTACCTCCCATCCCACTCCTCACGAATTTCTTCTACCTGCAGACTCTGGTTAATCAGCCTGACTGAAGCTCAGGGGTCAGTGCCCAACCTAAGAGTGCTCCAGGTGGCTGCACCCTGTGCCCAGAGCCAGGCCCCCAATACAGGCTTGCTGTACTCCCCCGCAGGTGCCGGTGACACCGCAGCCCTCCCACTTGCCTCTTTGCAGGCCCTCAGGGGTCACTTCTCCCAGGAAGCTGCCTCTGGGTGAGGTGCTCTCCCCCATGACAGCACTCCTGGCACCACACTGTAAATGCTGCTGGGGTTCCCTGTCTTCCCCAATTCCACCATAAGCTCCAGATCCCAGGACTACGGTTTCCACCTCTAAATTCCCAGGGGTAGATATGGGGCCCAGCACACAGGGAACAGCAGTTCAATCACCCAGTGCACTGAAGGCCAGGGCAGAAGGGCAGACCCAGGATCGTACAGGGAGCAAGGAGGCTTGAGCCCCTTCAGGGGAAGGGGAAGAGGTAACCAAACTCTCAGAATAGGCAAAAAAAAAAAATCCTAGGAATGCAGAGCAAGTTGCCTTCAGATAAATGATTTAAATAAGTTTTCTTAAGCCAGGTGCTGTGGCTCACGCCTGTAATCCCAGTACTGACAGGCCCAGGCAGGCGGATCATTTGAGGCCAGGAGTTTGAGACCAGCCTGGAAACACGGTGAAACCCCGTCTCTACTAATAATACAAAAATTAGCCAGGCACGGTGGTGTGGGCCTGTAACCCCAGCTACTGCACTCCAGCCTGGACAACAGAGCGAGACTCTGTCTCAAAAAGTTTTCTTTCTACAAGTCTTATTTACATAAGAATATCATCCACTGAAGCCAGTGGTTTTGCCATTTCAGTCGCTCATTGCTACAACTCAACTTCTCTAAAGAACATTCTAGGTGTGCTTCCTAAACCATGTAAAGTATTTCTAAGATCCTAAGCTGAGGCAATAAGAGGAAGTCCTGAACACTTCCTGCCTATTTTCTTTGGTCTGAAGCTATCAACTCAGGAATGACAGAGAGACAATTTGTGATGGTGACCATGAGATGTTTAAGGGCATATGTGGTGCCAACCATTGCCTGGCACCACACCCTTATGCCCTATGCTTTCCAGTGTGAATAAGAAATAGTGGCCAGGTACAGTAAGATCCCAAAGTTATAAATAGACTTCATGTTAAAGTTCTCCATTTGTACATATACATATATGTGTAAATTACATTGCAGAAACATAATTCCTACCACCCCATCCTTTTAAAACCAACATGACTTTTAAGAGACCGGAGAAGTCCATGGTAGTAACTGAATACCCTAAGATGTTCTGCTAACATATTTCCCCTCAACTGAGCTGCTGAGACCCAGCTACTGCCACCACCACAGCCACCCAATCCTGCCAAGCCGCCCTGGGCTAGGATATATCCGGAGGCAGCCTTTTCCCAGGAAGCAGGGGCAGTCCCCTATTTGGGCTCCAGCAGGCTGAATACCAGAGGCAAATTCTGCCATGTCTACCCGAGGGCAGCCTGGGTAGAAAGGAGCCGGGCTGGCTGTCACCACAGGAATGCCGCTGCCACCATGTAGAAAGGTGTCCAAAGCCCCCTGGAAGGTGGGTGGGGAAGCACGCACTTGGCACAGCCGTTCAGGCAGGCCTTCTGCATGGCGTCGATGGTGTACCGCAGGAACTCGTGTGCGTCCTCCTGGTTCCCAAAGCGGAAGTGCCTGGCGATCTCTAGAGGAGGAAAAACAGGCAGAGGAGAGCCCGAGCCTTCTCATCAAACAGCCTGCAGCTGCTTTCCAGAGTTACAAGGGTAAAATACTGCAACTTTTCAAAGGAACGAGTGAGGAAAACAAGCTCTACAGGAATTTTCTATATCCCAATCACAATTCGTCACGGCCATTACTTTCTCAGTAAGATGTGAGGCTTGAACCTTCACAACTTCACAGACAAGAACACCAAGGCTTCAAAAATGTAAATGCTGGCTGGGTGAGGTGGCTCATGCCTGTGACTCTAACACTTCAGGAGGCCGGGGTGGGAGGATCACTTGAGCCCAAGAGTTCAAGAACAGCCTGGGCAACACAGGGAGACGTCATCTCTACAAAAAAATAAAAAATTAGCCAGTCATAATGGCATGTGCCTGCTGTCTCAGCTACTTGGGTGGCGGAGACAGGAGGATCGCTTGAGCCTGGGAGGCTGAGGCTACAGTGAGCTATGCTCTCACCACCACACTCTCCAGCCTGGGCAACAGAGCAAGACTACATCTCAAAAAGAAAAAGAAAAAAGAATGTAAAATCCAGCTGGGTGCAATGGGTCATGCCTGTAATCCCAGCAGTTTGGAAGGCCAAGGCAGGAGGATTGCTTGGAGCTGGAAGTTGGAGGCCAGCCATGGTCTCTACAAAAAATACAAAAACACCAGCCAAGTGTGGTGGCATGCACTTTTAATCCCAGCTACTCAGGAAGCCAAGGCCGGAGGATTCCAGGAGTTTGAGACTGCAGTGAGCTGTGATTGCACCACTGTCCCTGTCCCCCAGCCTGGTATAAGAGCAAAACCCTGTCTCAAACAAAAAAAATGTAAAATCCACCGAGTAACTAGCTCTAAAAGAACCAATATAAAACACAGGTGAAAAATTATTTCATAGTGCTACAATTTACACAGGTTTCAAAAACCAGTAACAGGCCTCCTCTTTCTGCCAACTGAATGTGAATGAGACTTTTTTTACAGCATACACACCTGATTCCTGATACTCAGAAAGGAGTTGGTACATTCCTCATCCATCCTTCCTCCCAGCCCTCCCTCAGGCTCATCTGCCTGCCCCAGATACACAACAATCCCTCTACCTGGCCAAAGGAAAAGCGACCTGTCATGACCTACCCCCAGTGAGAGGCTTCCCCACTGACTCCAGACCACGTCTCTAAACTGCTATTCCTTGAGTCTGTGCCACCACATGCAGGGCTGTTAGCACAGAGGGGGATCCCAAGACTTCAACCACGACTCAACTTTTCTCTCCCCTCTACCAACTCCCCAGCGCCTCCTACAGGGTGAGCACTCAGCAGGCCTTCAGTAACATGGAGAACAGCACAGTGGCTCATGTCTGTAATCCCAACACTTTGGGAGGCCAAGTTGGAAGAACTGCTTGAGGCCAGGAGTCTGAGTAACAGAGCAAGAATCCCATCTCTACAAAAAATGTAAAAAATAAATACTGAAAATGTAAAAATGGATCGATGCTTACTTTTCAGGTCTCGGATGAAGGAGACGGGCTTGATGGCGTTGCCGCTATTGGCGAAGGCCTGGATGATGTGGTTCTGCATGACACACAGCATGCAGAAGCTTCCCTGGTGGCCTGCCGGCATGGAAAGAGGAGCAATGTTAAGACAAGAGCTTTCAAAGAACTCATGAAGAGGCCCCCGCCTCAAACACAAACAGGTAAGAGCAAACCAGGCTGCGAGAGAATGACTGAGCCAGAGACCCAAGACCCCTGCTGACTGGGTGACCACCAAGGAAACGTTCTTCTCTGTTGGATGGCGTTTGGGGGCTATGATCCATCCAAAGCTGAAACTCTAACAACCTCACACCATCAGCCAGCGTTAACGTTGACCTGTGCATGATACTTTTCATATTTCATTAGCATCATTTGCTTATAAGAAGACTAAGTCAGATTTTTTCTTTTTTTTTTTTTTTTCCCCTGAGACGGAGTCTCGCAGTGTCACCCAGACTGTAGTGCAGTGGCGAGATCTCAGCTCACTACAATCTCCGCCTCCTGGGTTCAAGCAATTCTCCTGCCTCAGCCTCCCAAGTAGCTGAGACTACAGACATGCAACCACCATGCTAATTTTTTTGTATTTTTAGTAGAAACAGGGTTTCACCACGTAGGCCAGGATGGTCTCAATCTCCCGACCTTGTGATCCACCCGCCTCAGCCTCCCAAAGTGCTGGGATTACAGGCGTGAGCCACCGTGCCCGGCCTGTCAGATTTTCAAAATGAACCTTAAAAGATGTCTTCTCGAATTTCTAAGTTGCATCACATGGTCAATAGGCTAAAATACTTCAGGGCTGACAGCCCCTTACTTTGTGCCTCAGACATGAGAACGTCTGTTCGACTGCTTCTAGTAAACACCTCGCTGGAAATATCTGGGGTTGAAAACGTTTTCTGGGAAGATCCGGATAGCAAATCCTTTCTGATTTGAGGGCTACAGAGTCTAGTCACAAGTATGCCCCTGCACTGTAGAGAAAGCAGCCATAGCAATATACGAACAATGAGGCAGGAACGCGTTCAATACAACTTTATTTACACACACAGACAGCAGGCCAGATGAGTCTGCCCACCCCTGCTCTACATAAAACACCTCACTAGCCATTAGGCTAGACAGTGGTACATTTTTACCTTTCAAATTATGACGTAAGTAAACGCTGCTGTGATCGCTGAACTCCCCCTCAATCTCTCAACCCCATTTTCCATGTTCGTTCATTCAAAGAAACCACCATCCCGAATCAGGCAATTATTGTTCTCATTCATATATTATCACACAAACGTGTATCCACAAACAATAAATGGAACTGTAGCTACATGTTTCCAAACCTCCTCTCTATAAATCGTATCATGCAGTTACGTATCATTCAGCAATGTGCTTTACAAAAATCCATGTTGCTAGATACAGCTCCAGTTCCTTAGAATCTTCCAGCTAGAATATTTCACTGAACGAAGAGACTACAATTTATTTCTACACCCACCACTAATACACATTCAGCGTTTCCATCTTCTCTGCTGTCACAGACACGCTGCAATGAACAATCCTGCACGTGTCTTCCTGTGCACATGGCTGAGTTTCTCTAAAGTGCACACTCAGAAGACACATTTCTGGTACATGGCGCATTACCTGTTCAAACAGATCCATCTCATAACACAAAACTCACCTGCATCAATTTCCCCCCCAATATCTCCAACTCTTTACTCAGACTTCAAAATCAATAATGGAACAGAATGCAGCCTGCTTAGCAAATATACATTAAAATGCTATTATTTACACAAAATTCTTCTCAAAGAGATGTAAAACACTCTCCACGGGATTGCCTTTACGTAACCTGGGGGGGTGGTTATTTTTCATTTTAGACTTCTGCCTGCCTTTTCTAACTATATCAATTTAAAAAAATTTTTTTATTTATTCCTTTTTTGAGATGGAGTTTTGCTCTTGTTGCCCAGGCTGGAGTGCAATGGCACAATCTCGGCTCACCACAACCTCTGCCTCCCAGGTTCAAGCGATTCTCCTGCCTCAGGCTGCTGAGTAGGTGGGATTACAGGCATGTGCCACCATGCCCGGCTAATTTTTTGTATTTTTAGTAGAGACAGGGTTTCTCCATGTTGGCCAGGCTAGTCTCAAACTCCCGACCTCAGGTGATCCACCCGCCTCGGCCTCTCAAAGTGCTGGGATTACAGGTATGAGCTATCACACCTGGGCCATATCCATTTACGACTTTTATTTTTAAAATGACAATTCAAAATTAGGGAAGACTATGTTATTTGAAAGAAAACAAACAAATATTAAAGAATTCTTTTTTTCAACTCCAGGTAAGATATAGTTTTACTACAAAAGTTGTATAGAAAATGACTGGCTGTGGTGGCTCACGCCTGTAATTTCAGCACTGTGGGAGGCCAAGACGGGTGGAACACTTGAGGTCACGAGTTCAACACCAGTCTGGCCACATGATGAAACCCCATCTCTACTAAAAATACAAACATTAGCCGGGTGTGGTGGCAGGCATCTGTAATCCCAGCTATTCGGGAGGCTGAGGCTGGAGATTCGCTAGAACCCGGGAAGCGGAGGTTGCAGTGAGCTGAGATTGTGGCAACTGCACTCCAGCCTGGGTGACAGAGTAAGACTCCATCTCAAAAAAGTTGTGTAGAAATTAAGTCTCTAATTATTCTATATAAAATACTGCTGGTGGGGCGTGGTAGCTCACGCCTATAATCCCAACATCTAAGGAGGCTGGTGCAAGAGGGTCACTGAGCCCAGGGTTTCAGACCAGCCTGGGCAACACAGCAAAACCCCACCTTTACCCTAAAGAACACCAAAACAATTACCTGGTAAAAATTACATGGCGGTATGAGTCTTTAGTGCCAGCTACTTGGGAGGTGGAGGTGGGAGGACTGCCCGGGAGGTGGAGGTTGCAGTCAGCTATGATTACAACATTGTACTCCAACCTGGGCAACAGAGTGAGACCCTATCTCAGGGAAAAAAGAAAAAAAAAAAAAAAAAAAAGCTGCTTTCAGCCTGATAAATATCACTCTTAAATAGGGTAAAGAACAATCTAAGCCAGGTTCTCCAGCAATACATGAGATTAATTTAAGTGGCACACAGACAAACATTTTTTCATGTAATTCAGGAAAATGTAACGTGAAAGTCAAATCCATGACTACAGGGACACTGCTACACAGACTGGGGAAACAAGAGGATAGGACCGAACTGCGTTCCTCCTGGGCTACTTACGTTGTTTTTTTTCTAGCTAAGTATCAGTGCCAAAGACAGGCCAGCCCATGGCAGGAGCTGCTGCTCTGTGCCACGTGCACAGTGGACCCTCGTCAGAATACCTCTTAGGATCCTCAAGACTCTTCAAACGCCATGTGCTAGGAGGGGAAGACCACAGCCAAAGCCCACTTACGGGTCACTCAGGATCCAGTGGGATGCAGGATAAAAGGCCACAACTTCTCTTGCTATGTTCTAAGATACTAAGGTGCACTAGTATTTCACAGTAATGCTGGCCCACAGGACCGGTACTGGAAGGAAGACCAGGCACTCCCGTTAAGGGGTGGCCGTGGCTGCCTCACTCACACGCTTGCTGCTGAGACACTGCAACATACTGCAGCTCACCTGTGCCAGGTTACGGCGATTTAGAGGTTATCTAGTTTTAACTAAATTAATCCCCACACAGTTGGCAAATGGCTCGAAAAGATCCTAGAGAGAAACCAACAATGGAAGACAGCTCTACAGTGGAAGAGCCACTTACAGGCCTGGGATAGCAGTCTTAGTACCAAAACCATGAGATGAAAACAATGGCCATCTAGTCAAATCTCACTGAAAGTTCTCCCAGAACAACCTCAAAACCACCAAGCTCACCATAGGAAATAGGGGCTACAAGTAGCCACCTCTAGAATGTGCTTCAGCCAGGCATGGTGGCTCAGCCTGTAATCCCAGCACTTTGGGAGGCTAAGACAGGAGGACCACCTGAGGTCAGGAGATCGAAACCAGCCTGACCAACATGGAGAAACCTCGTCTCTACTAAAAATACAAAATTAGCTGGGCATGGTGGTGCATGCCTGTAATCCCAGCTACTCCGGAGTCTGAGGCAGTAGAATCACCTGAACCCAAGAGGCAGAAGTTGTAGTAAGCCAAGATCGCACCACTGTACTCCAGCCTAGGCAACGAAAGCGAAACTCTGTTTCAAAAAAAAAAAAAAAATTTTTTTTTCAACTTAAGTAGGAATTTGTGCAATATGTAGTCTTCCAGGCCATTTTTTTCACTGGACACTGTATCATTCAGAAGCTGAAATTCATTACTTGGCATGCAGTGTCATATTCCACATGACCGTGCTGGAATTCACGCACCCATTCTGTGGACGAGCATGTGGGCTGCTTACTGCTTCCTGCTGTAGACACCATATACCCATGCGCCAGAGCTTCTCCACAGGAGTAGAACTGCTGGATGATAGCTTTTGCAAAAGATGATGCCAGAATGTTTTCCAAAGTGGTTATGCTAATTCAGGCCAAGTTTGCCAAAAGAATCTCACTGAGCTTCATGCTCGCTAACATTCAACATCATCAGACATAAGACTGGTGATTTTTCTTTTTTTTTTTAAAAAAAAAAAAAGAGAGAGAGAGAGAAATAGGATCTCTTTCTGCCACCAAGGCTGGAATGCAGTAGCATAATCGTAGCT
Source organism: Cacajao melanocephalus (assembly GCA_963573385.1). Taxonomy (NCBI): domain Eukaryota; kingdom Metazoa; phylum Chordata; class Mammalia; order Primates; family Pitheciidae; genus Cacajao; species Cacajao melanocephalus. The sequence goes on from CAUYLG010070396.1 coordinate 169,995, forward strand.
CACTGTGATCTCCACCTCCTGGGCTCAAGTGATCCTCCCACCTCAGCCTCCTGAGTCTGGAGACATGCACCACCACACCTGGTTAGTTTTGTGTTTTTGTAGAGATGGGGTCTCACTATGTTGCCCAGGCTGGCCTCAAGCTATTTTCCTGCCTTGGCCTCCCAAAGTGCTGGGATTACAGGCATGAGCCATCACACCTGGCCGACATATTCGTTTTTAAAGGGCCATAAGAAAATCACTGGCTTATGTAATCTATCACATGAGCCCAGGAGCTTCACCTCTATTTTAATCAAATAAGCTATGATGGTATCACCACTGCACTATGGTCTGGGCAACGGAGCAAGACGCTGCCTCTAAAAAAAAAAAAAAAAAGAAAAAAAAATGATGCTTTTTGTAGCTTCTGTTCTGGTAGGTACTAGGTTTACTAGGTTAAGAAAACGTCCTTTTTTCTTTCCCCAAGCGATCCTCCCACCTCAGTCTCCCAAAGCGCCGAGACTGTAGGTGTGAGGTACGAAGTCCAGCCAGAAAATGGTCCTTCTGTTGCTACTTTGCTAAGATTTTTTTAATCATATATATTTTTAGCAGGCATCTATTTTCAGGTGACCGTTTCCTTTACTCTGTTAATACAGCAATAGCAGTTAAGGTAGCAAAGGTAGCAGTCCTTCTGTAGTCCCCTCAGTAGCCATTTGCAGCTGCTACTCCAGGCACTTGACTCACTCAGAATTCATCTGAGCCTCACACAACCCTGTGAGGACGACAGTCTCACTCCTCCACAGACCCGGGGCATTCTCAAAAGCTCAGCTACTAAGGGGCAAAGCCAGGAAGCAAACCCGACAGGCCAGGCTCCTGAGCTGTGCTTCTGACTGCTCTGCTCCTTCCAGAATTCTAGAGATGCTCTGAGATTAAAGCATCCCTGCATTCCTAGGATAAACACGAGTTGCTTACAGTTTTTTAGAAACTGTGTCATTTGGTAGTATTCTCCTAGAATTTTTATATCTATGTTCATGAATAAGTTGTGGTTATCAATTTCCTTTCTCATATTTTCCTTATTATTGTTATCTGAGTTACAGGAACTTTATAGAATGAGCTGGGAAGGATTCTCTCTCTCCTTCTGTAGTCTTTGGACGAATGTGCAAAGGACTGGAATTGTTTCTTAAAAGTTACACAGAAATCGGCTGGGTGCAGTGGCTCATGCCTGTAATCCTAGTACTTTAGGAGACCAAGGCAGGCAATCACCTGAGGTCAGGAGTTCAAGACCAGCCTGACCAATATGGTGAAACCCCATCTCTACTAAAAATACTAACATTAGCTGGGTGTGGTGACATGCATCTATAGTCCCAACTACTTGGGAGGCTGAGCCAGGAGAACTGCTTATACCAGGAAGGCAGAAGTTGCAGTGAGCTGAGATCACACAACTGCACTCCATCCGGGGCGACATCTATCTCAAAAAAAAAAAAAAAAAAGTTACAAAGAAATAACACTGTCTCTGCTTGGTGTTTTTCATGGGAAGATTTTTTGTTGAAGTTTTTTGAGTCACAATCTTACTCTGTCACCCAGGGTGGAGCACAGTGGTGCACAATCTCGGGTCACTGCAATCTCTGCCACCTGGGTTGAAGTGATTAACCTGCCTCAGCCTACTGAGTAACTGAGATTACAGGCGCCTGCCACCGCGCCTGGCTAATTTTTGTAATTTTAGTAGAGACAGGGTTTCACCATCTTGGCCAGGCTGGTTTTGAACTCCTAACCTCGTGATCCACCCGCCCCAACCTCCCAAAATACTGGGATTACAGGCGTAAGCCACGGCGCCTGGCCCATGGGAAGATTAACCACTGCTTTAATTTAATAGAAGACTCTCCACTTTCTATTTCCTTCAGGTTTTGGTAAGTTATATCTTATTTCTCCTCTATTTTAATCAAGTAGAGCACACCACCACATCCAGCTAATTGTTTTGATTTTTTGTGTGTGTGAAATGGAGTCTCACTCTATTGCCCAGGCTGGTGCCCAGTGGTATGATCTTGGTCAGTTCACTGCAACCTCCACCTCCTGGGTTCAAACGATTCTCCTGCCTCAGCCTCCCGAGTAGTTGGGATTAAAGGTGTGCACCACCACATCTAGCTAATTTTTGTATTTTTAGTAGAAATGGGGTTTCGCCATGTTAGCCAGGCTGGTCTTGAACTCCTGAGCTCAAGTGATCTGCCAGCCTTGGCCTCCCACAGGTGTGAGCCACCGTGCCTGTTCTTGATTTGTTTTTGTAGAGACAGGATCTTGCTGTGTTGCCCAGTCTGCATGTTTTATCATACATTTAAGATATACTGATACAACAAATGCATAAAACAACTGGGCCAGGCACGGTGGCTCAAGCCTATAATCCCAGCACTCTGGGAGGTGGAGATGGAAGAATCACTTGAGCCCAAGAGTTCAAGACCACAGGAGTTCGAGACCAGCCTGACCAATGTGGTAAAATCCCATCTCTACTAAAAAGAAATAATACAAAAATTAGCTCAGTGTGGTGGCACATGCCTATAGCCCCATCTACTGGGGAGGCTGAGGCTGGAGAATCTCTTGAACCCAGAAGGCAGAGGTTGTAGCGAGCCGAGATCACGCCACCGCGCTCCAGTATGGGCAACAAAGAGAGAGACTCCGTCTCAAAAAAGAGTACAGTGAGTTGTGATGGGGCCACTGCAGTCCAGCCTGGGTGATGCAGCAAGACACGGTCTCTAAAAAATAACTGAATATACATATTTTGGAAGTATTATTTGAAAACCTTTCTTTCTGTCTGGGTAATTATTTACAGAAAAGCTTTGTGAACACAATCCCACCTGAGTGACTCACCTTCACAGCCCACTCTGCAGCAGACACGATTCAAATTTAGGTTTCCTAAGTTACTACTCGTGAAGAAATGCACTCCTAAATTTCATCCAGACTGAGCTCAGCAGGGCCACAAGAGCATGGGCTTATCTAATCCCAAGGACCCGCAGCCACCCCACTGCAGCAAACCCACTCACAGCTGCGGGCATGCTCCTTGGAGAGCAGGTAGTTGGCCAGAGGCGGCGTGTAGGTCAAGCACTGGATGGTGGCATTGAGAAAGCAGGTGTTGCCAAGGTTGTGGAGTCCCGCACCCACGCGGAAGACTCGCTCCCACCTCAGAGACAGTCGCTCCGTGGGGAAGAGCACTTTCTGCGGGGCTGGGACTCCATCACCACAGCTTTCATACGTGTGCTCACTGCCTGAGGAAGAAAGGGACAAGGAAAGAAAAGAGAAAGACGTAAGTCCACACACAGGTCGAACACAAAAAGGAACACCTGCTGCATACACTTAGCATGCAATGACTCGGAACGTGGCATCAGAGAACTGATGTCCCATTTACTGGACTTTCCTGGAAAGCTCAGGAGTAAACCTGGTCATCCCACGGACCTCCCAGGCTGCTTGGGTCTAGACTCCAAAGACCCCTCGAGGGATGGAGGGCACGGCTCAGAGAGAGAGTGGCTGAAGGAACCAGGCCCCGGCACTCTGCACCACACCGTGCCCCCATGCAGCCCACCGCATTTCTCTTTTAGTTCCAGGCCTGATTTCTGACTGTGTTATACTTGGGAAAGGGGGACACAGGCCCTCCCAGTACACAGATTTCCCTCCTACAAACCCCGCATCACCACTTTATAGTTGAAACCCACCGAGCCCATGTAAACACTCAGAACTCTCCCACCACATTCTGCTGTTTCTCCTACTAACTAGCCAACATTTAAGTCCATCCACTTGGTCACCCCGGAGTGAGGGCCTCTCTGCCAGCACACTGCACATCTGTACCCTGTCTCCTGGCCGGTGGGTCGTCTCCACTCTTGTGGCGACTGGCTCCCTCTGTTTTGGGGTTGAGCAACACATATTTGCTCTTTAAAGACTCCAGCTGGTAGGAGAAGCTCTTGCTGGCAGGCTGGAATTCAATCTTCTGTAAAAGGACCTTCTTGGCGGAGGAGGCCAGAAGCTTCCCCAGTTCTCCATCATCAGCTGAGTCCTTGCGGCCGGGTTTCAGGGCCTCCTTCAATTTATCCACTATGGGCATGGTGCATCACTGTGGGGACAAGAAGAAACAGAGAGCCAGGCATAACTAAATCCCAGGACGAAATCATCTCTTAAGAGCTCCTCTTTGGTTACACACAAGGGGAGTCAAAAATAGAAAATAAAAAAGATCTCCTCTTGGGTCATCATGGATGCTAGCCACCACAAAAGCTCCCCTGGATCAGCTGCCAGCCCTACAAAGGAAGCGTGAAACAGGGAGACCCATCACTAACAACTGGGACATAGCAGAGCTCACAAAATGACAAGATGCTGCCACACATAGAGCTGAGCAGACAACAGTGGCCCTGAGGCAGCCAGGCAGCCCCTGCCCAGTGCATCTCTTCAGCAGATACTCATCAAGTGGCTCTGGGCATCACGCTTGATGCCACTTCCCTCAAAAGGCCATCATGTGGTCTGAATGTCTGCTCAAAGACAAGGGGACGCCAATTCTCACATACAAACTGCTCACACACACCTATGCAATGAATTCGCATGCAGGTCAGATAAGCATGCATCTCTCTACAGACCTGCTGCTCTCTCCAATATGAAGGCCACAGGCCACACGTGGCTACTGAGCATGTGACATGAGGCTAGTCCAGGTTGAGAGGTGCTATAAGCGTAAGCTGCACACCAGATTTCGAAGAGAAATAAACACCAGTATAAGAAGAAAATATAAAACATCCCAGTAATTTTTAGATCAGTTGCATGTTTTACACATACTGGGTTAAACAAATTATGAAAATGAATTTCACCTGCTTCTTTTTAATGTGGCTATTTGTGGCTTGTATTATATTTCTATTAGACAGCGCTTGTACAAATTACCTTTCCAGGCCAGGAGTAGTGGCTCACACCTACAATCCTAGCACTTTCGGAGGCGGAGGTGGGCGGATCACCAGGTCAGGAGTTCAAGACCAGCCTGACCAACATGGTGAAACCTCGTCTCTACTAAAAATACAAAAATTAGCTGGGCATGGTGGTGCGCATCTGTAATCCCAGCTCCTCAGGAGGCTGAGGCAGGAGAATCGCTTGAACCCGGGAGGCGGAGGTTGCGGTGAGCTGAGATCGCCCCACTGCACTCGAGCCTGGGTGACGACGAAACTCCATCTCAAAAAACAGAACAAAACAAAAAAATACAAATTATCTTTCTAAAAGTGAGGAAGGAGAAAAAGAGCAAGTAGCAGGCCTAAAGAACCGTATCCATGAGACACCTACCACACTTAAGCAACTGTCTTCCAGGCCACTTAAACCAAAGCAGGCGAGCGGGTAGATCACAGGCTTTGGAATGTGGTGGCCCCGGGAGGTTCTATCACCCTTAGCTATGAAACCCAGGGACAACTACCATGACTTCTCCAAACCTCCTTTCCATAGCAACAGAAATAACAGTCTTGGGAAGTGCTTTAGAGCTTGCTACACATTACAGTCCCTAGCAGAGGATCGACACTATTGGTGCAGCTGCACAGAAACCTAACCAAGAGGCCCCTGCACCTCTCCAACTGCTACCTTTGTATCCACCACTTTCCTTGCCTACCCACTACCTCTAAAGTAACCTTCCCAAACACAGCACAGACTATTTGAGTCACAATTTCAAAATTATGTCCCTTAAATTGCTTCATGCATATCAGAAAAGTGACGACTTCCTCTGGTACTCAGGACCCAGCCTGCCCTGGAAGAATCGGCAAGTCACATGGACCCCAAAATTCTGCTCTAGTCAAAGTAAGGACCTCCTCCAGCACCTTCTATTAAGCCATTCAAATTGATCACTGTGGATCATCTAATTCCATACATGGATCAAGTATCTTTTTCTATAAAAACTTCTGTAAAGAAAAGTCAAGTGCAGCGGTGTGGGCCTATCGTCCCAGATGCTTGGGAGGCTGAGGTAGGAGGATAACTTGAGGCCAGGAGTTTGAGGCTGCAGTGAGCTACGATTATGCCCGTGAATAGCCAGTGCAGTCCAGCCTGGGGAACATAGTGAGACCTCATCTTTAAAAAAAATTGAGCCTGTAAGAATAGTGTGGGAAAAAAAAGTTTCTGTAAAGAAAAATCTTATTTAAAAAAACCAAAAAAACAAGTATTATAAGTTGTCTGATTTGAGAAAATAAAAGAGGCTTTTTTTTTTTTTTGAAAGACGGGGTTTCACCATGTTGGTCAGGCTGGTCTTGAACTCCCGACCTCAGGTGATCCACCCACTTCGGCCTCCAAAGTGCTTAAAACAGCCTTTTTAAATGAGAATTATCTAAGACTTCTCACCAACTGAACAATCACTGCCGGGTCATATGCAGGCAATTCAGTGGAATCAAAAAATACACAGAAGCCTCGCAGACTCCCCTGGGATGTACAGACTCTGGCCTGCTGTCCTGCAGCAGGATCTTGGGTGGTGGGGAGGTGCGGGATGGGACTGAGTTTGGCTGGGCAGATACTACACGGGGCTCCTAAATGTAAGCACTCCCACTCCTGGGCTCTGGCCTGTTAAATCACCGAAGCCACAGAGCGGGCTCACAGCCTGTGGGAAGGACAGGGAGACCATCAGTGGAGGCCAATTCTCTTCCTGCGCCATCTCTTCAGCTACTTCCCGGGGATGCGGCGTGGCACCGGTAACCCTCCACCCGGAAAAAGCTGTCCTTAAAGCTCAAGGAGCATCCACGCGCGCACGCAGGACGAGGCGGGAATATCATGCTACCTCATCACCAGTTGTAATGCACTCGATACGAACAACACCGCCACACTGCATCTTAACCCTGACACCAGACAAGCCCAGAGAACAAAAACCTCCCCACACCTGCCAGTCAACACGAGTCTAATCTCACAAAGAATAAGAGGTAATAAATGCCAAAGTTTTGGATTTAATGAACCAGTAAAACTTTAACAACAACCAAAAAAACCTGAGGGAGTAACAGGAGTTGCCAAAATCTTGCTTTGCTAAGTGTGGATTTTCTCTTTCAGTACCATTTATGATGGTAATCGTAGATGGATCATTTCTCTTTCATTACCATCACTATGATTACATAAAATTAAGGTCCGTAAAAACAATTTATAGTGAAAACATTCAAACACACAAACGCAGAACAGCACAGTGAGCACGAGCCCCCTTACTCTGCCTCAGTAATTATGCCTGACCCATCCTGAGTCACCTCCCATCCCCAAGTAATTCTGCGGCAAATCTCAGAGCTATGATTTCATCCATAAATAAAAGCATACCAACTCCCCAAAAATGTGTAAGGAAATGATCTCAAAATAAAGGGCAATCTATGAAGTGAAGACATCTAGTCGTATGAAAAACTTGCCACAGTATCACTGCTTTGTGTGAGGACAGTCATCTACCCTGGAAGGGGAGAACTTTGTCATGCACCACTACCAACGTTTGAAAACCACTTAGGGAGGAGATAAAGAAAACTTGGAATGTAACCCAATTTCAGTCGAAGTAAGTAAACTTAACGCACTCCTTAGTGTAGATGCAGAGATTTTAAAGACGATTTTTCAAGCGTGACAGGTCAACCTCTACTTCACCAATTCCACCTAAAACATTAGGCAGTAACCTAAATAACGCTCGCTCGCTCTCTGAGGCGCAGGAGCCCGAGACAAGTGTTCCTGTAATCACTGGAAAGCCCTCTGATGCACACACTATCAACACTCTTTCCAATTCAGGGAGGATGCTCCCTCTGGTCCAGGCACAGCACAGCCTCATCCACATTTCCACCTGCGCGAACCCTAGTCGGCACAATTTAGGCTAACTCCCTCTCCCTCCTCCCTCTAAAGTCACTTTTCCAGGATGAACTGCAATGGAGGCTCCCAGGGTCAAAACCACGTGCTGGGGGGAGGAGCCCACGCAAACTGCGCCTCCTGGGACCCAGCGCCGCGTTCCAGGGACCTCCCCGGCGATTCCGCAGCGCCTGTCCCGGAGCCCGGCCGCGGACACAGCAACCTGAGCGCCTCTCCCCGTGCCTGGCTCCGTGGCTAGCGTTACGTAAGCCCGGGCGCGGGGAGTCTCCCCTCTCGTGTGTCTGGGTTTGAGGGCCGCCACGCCAGCCCCAGGCCCAGGCCACCCGCCAAGGACAGCGGTATCGGAACCGCACCCCGCCCCAAGTTCCGCAGCCTCCTCCACAGCCACGAGGAAGGCGCCCACCCCGGGCCCGCGCCAGCGCCGCCGGGCTCTGCGGCCGCACGGGACGCCCTCGCCCTGATTCCGACCTCAGCCTCTCCGGAGTCGCCCTGGATACTGCGCAGACGGCAGGCACCTGTGGCCTCCATCGCCTGCCCAGGACACGGCGGAGAGCGTTGAGGACAGCCCGGCCCCAGACTCTCCTTGGGGAGACCCCGAGCTCGCGAACGGAAAGCGTATCCAGGGCCCTCCTCGGGGACAGCCAGAGCTCTGCGCGGACGCGCGCCCACGTCCTCCCCGAGCGCCCCGGCTGCGCCCCGCCGGCCCTTGCCATGCCCCAGGACTTCACGGAAGCCCCCTGCCCCGCCTCGTCCCCGGGCCTGCGCGCCGCCCCGACCCGACCCCAGCCTACTCCGGCCTCAGCCTACCCCGGCCTCTCCGCCGGCGCGCCACAAACCCACTCAGCCCTGGCTTCTGCTGCGGCCCGCGGCCCCACACGCGCATCATCCGGGCCTCCGGCGCCTCACACACGTGTCATGGCGACGCTTAAAGGCGCCGCACCCGGCGGCCGCGCTGCGCCAATAGCAAAAGGGTCGGGAGGCTTTAAGAGGCAAGGCTAGATTCGGCTCACTCCCTGTCCCCGCCCACCGCCGCCTCCGTGACGCTTACGTCACCTCCCCATCACGGGACCCCGCCAACCACGTGATGACGCAAGTACGCAAAGCCAAAAGTGCTCCCGCCTCCTGTGCCGCGTACTGGTGACGTCTCTGCAGCGCGCTTGTGCGCTGCTACTTCCGGGTCGGCGGAGCCCACCTGGCGCTGTTGTGGACGCCCCAGGACGGGGGCTCGAGGGGCTCTGTTCGTCCCCGCAGCAGCTCCCCTGCCCAGTCTCCCGGGCGGGGAGAAGGCTCGGCTCCCACTTGCTGCTTGGCCGTCCCGTGGCTGCGGAGAAGCGGAGGCGCGGGCGGTGGGCCTTAACTTCCGAGGCTCTGAGGCCATCCCTGACGCCTGCCCGCGGAGCACCTGCAGTTTGGGGAGGGTGGGATCTGGGAGCGATCTGGGGCTGCCGAGGAAATGGTTCTTCGAGATTAGGGACACGAGAGTGTTGAAATTGACCTTTTTAGGCCCGGATGATGCGCGTGCCGGGCTGCGGGCCGGAGGATTGCCGGAGCTGCGCAATCCCTAGCTCCACCCACTCCCTCCAAAAGCTTTGTCCTCTGACAGCCCTGCGAAGGTTTTAGCTGAGTATTTGTGAGCGCTATTGCTTTTGCAGTGTTTTTAAAAATCCTCTTGACCCGAGGCAACTTCGCTGGCTTCCTCTCCATTCCCCTGGACGGGTGGAGAGAGTGTTGGTTCCTGGCCTGACCTCAGAAACTCAGAGAAGCACTGAATGGGCATAAACTATCCAAAAGGAAGAACTTTTTGCACACACAGTCGTATCTTTTTCGACAGTAAGTAGGAATGATGAATAGAGTGAGGTCATAACCCAAAGCGAATCTCCATCCCTTCCCCACGGATCCTAAAGCAGGGACTGGAGATGGGGAGAGACACTAGATGTACTTGGAACAAAATTCACCTTGTATTTATTACTTGGTTGCTGGTGTTTTTTGAAAAAACCAAACAAACAAGAAGAAAACCATATTAGTCTAATACTGAGACTATGCCCTATCTGTAAGAATCCTTGGGCCGGGCGTGGTGGCTCATGCCTGTAATCCCAGCACTGTGGGAGGCCAAGGCGGGCGGATCACCTGTGCCCTAATCAGCCAGTTGCACTGGATACTTCTTTTAATTTTTCCAGGCCTCAATTTCCTCATCTGGGGGAAAAAGGACGATCTGTAGCACCTCTTTAATTCTTCCAGTAACAAAACCGATAATACTTGCTACGATTGCTGAGTTCATATGAAGTGCCAGATAGCAAGCTGGCCCCTTTACCAACATGACTTAATTCTCATAGCAACCCCACAAATAGATGTTCCTATTTTACAGCTGAGAAAACAGTGTGCACGTTCCAGCAAGCAAGTAGTAAAACAAGGCTTTGAACCCCACACCTTTCAGGCTCTAAGTTCACACCTTGAAACTCAAGAGATAACCCCACAATTCTTTTTTATTATGTATTTATTTATTTAGAGACAGGGTCTCACTCTGTCACCCCGGCTGAAGTGCAGTGGCGTGGTCATAGCTCACTGCAGTCACAACTTCCTGGGCTCAAAGAATCCTCACACCTCAGCCTCCTCAGTAGCTGGGACTGAGGGCACACACCACCACATGTGACTAATTTTTTGTAGAGGCAGGGTCTTGCTATGTTGCCCAAGCTCCACAATTTTTTTTTTTTTTGAAATGGAGTTCCACTGTGTCACCCAGACTGAAATTCAGTGGTGCAATCTTGGCTCACTGCAACCTCCGCCTCCTGGGTTCAAGCAATTCTGCCTCAGCCTCTCCAGTAGCTGGGATTACAGGCATCCACTACCTGCAGCAGATAATTTTTTGTATTTTTAGTAGAGATGGGGTTTCGCTATATTGGCCAGGCTGGTCTCGAACTCCCCACCTCAGGTGATCCGCCTGCCTCAGCCTCCCAAAGTTCTGGGATTACAGGCATGAGCCACCGCGCTGGGCCCACTATTCATAAGATATGATGGAGATCCGGTGCGGTGGCTCACGCCTGTAATCCCAGCACTTTGGGAGGCCAAGGTGGGTGGATTGCCTGAGCTCAGAAGTTCAAAACCAGCCTGGGCAACACGGTGAAACCCCAACTTAAAAAAAAAATAAAAGAACATGGGCAATTAACATCTTCCCTGCAACATGCATGATAAAGTTAAAAAAAAAAAAAAAGATGTGATGAAGGAAGTGCCTGAAAGGCCCACATAGTGTGAGAAGGTGCCTGAGACCTGGAGGCTAGAAGGAAACTGGCCCCCCACCCTCACATTTTACTCCACTCTCTGATTCTCTCCCAGAAGGCTTCAGAGGAGATCGTCCTCACAGTATGTTCACAAGGACCAACATAAAAGCTTTTCCTGAGCTGTTCAACCTCACAGGCCACCAGAGAAATGCAAATTAAAACCACAATAAGGTATATTTCACACTTGCTAAAATAGCTAAAATTCAAAAGACTAAATGTTGAACAGATGAGGGCAACTAGGGCTCTCAAACAGCTGCCAGGAGTATAACATGACTCAACCATTTTGGAAAATAATTCAGTTTTTTTTACATTAAAAAAAAACAACAGGCCAGGCATGCTGGCTCACGCCTGTAATCCCAGCACTTTGGGAGGCCGAGGCAGGCAGATCATCTGAGGTCAGGAATTCGAGACCAGGCTGGCCAACATGGAGAAACCCCGTCTCTACTAAATAGACAAGAAATTAGCCGTGTGTGGTGGCGGGCGCATGTAGTCCCAGATACTCCGGAGGCTCGGGCAGGGGAATCACTTGAACTTGGGAGGCAGAGGTTGTGGTAAGCCGAGAACGCACCATCGCACTCCAGCCTGGACAACAAGAGTGAAACTCCATCTCAAAAAAAACAAACAAACAGGCCAGGCATGCTGCCTCTTGCCCGTAATCCCAGTACTTTGTGAGACCAAGGCAGGAGGATCACTTGGGCTCAGGAGCTGGAGACCAGCCTGGGCAACACAGTAATACTCCATCTTCATAACAGATGACAAATGTTTATGGAGTGGTGGTGCATGCCTTTAGTCCCAGCTTCGGGAGGCTGAGATGGGAGGATCACTTGAGCCTGGAAAGTCGAGCCTGCAGTGAGCCGTGACTGTACCACTGCTTTCCTGCCTGGGTGAAAGAGACTTTGTTTCAAAAAAACCAAAACCAACAAAAACCATGCTTTTACTACGCTATGAACACATCCATTGCTAGAACTACTGTCACTACCACCTGAAGGCTGGTCAATCCCGAGTCTGCATATGTAGGCCTTCCTTCCCCACCCCCATCTTTGGAATCAGGGGTCCAAGTAACTGACCCCTGTAACCCCAATAACTGCGGAACAACTCCCCTGCTGAACAGACGTCCCACAAGCACCTCAGACTCCCTGTGTTCAGGAATGGACACATCTTCACCCACCCCAAGGCAGCTTCCCCTCTTCTCATCATCCACTTGGGCTGATAGGCGGGCACCGAGACTAAATCCTCCCCCTTTCCAGCTCGCTTCTGTGTCCCAGAAAGGCTGACTCCAGCCTGCTGCATTGGTTTCCCCAGGGGAGGCCACTTGGGGCACTGACAAGGCTGATGGGTAGATGGGCCGAGAAGCTGGGTCTTCCTTGTCCTCCCTCTCTGCTTCGAAATCTCTGGCAGTGGCCCCACTTCCATTCGAGGAGACCCACTGTGGTTCCAGCCTCCTGTGTGTCCCCTCCCTGGGCTCGTGTCACGCAGCCTCCATCCGCTATCTCTCAACTCTGGAGATGCTAACAGCTTCCTGTGGCTGGGCTGGGCTAACACAGAGTCTTAGGTGACCTCTCGGGGAGTTTCTTCCATCAGGACGTTACCAATCCCTGCATTCATTCCCGCTGTGTTAAAGGCTATCCACAGAGTGGTTTTGGTGTGCCTGGCTAAACTGCAGCTGACACAGACAGTAACTCCCACACACCTGCCTGCCAACATCCTGGGCTTCTCGGTGTCCCTCCCTCCATGTCAATTATCAACCAATTTTGCTAATTTGACCTCTCAGGTATTTCACCACTTATCCAATGGACCAAGTAAACCGTCTCACCATCTTTGCCAACATTATTGACATAGCTGTATACATTGCTCAAACTGCCAAGTAGAATACTTTATTTTACTGAGACAAAATCTTGCTCTGTTGCCCAGGATGGAGGGGAGTGGCGTGATCTCGGCTTACTGCAACTTCCGTCTCCTGGGTTCAAGTGATTCTCCTGCCTCAACCTTTTGAGTAGCTGGGATTACAGGCGCACACCACCATGCCCGGCTAAGTTTTGTATTTTTAGTAGAGCTGGGATTTCGCCGTGTGGACTAGGCTGGTCTCAAACTCTTGACCTCAGGCGATCTACCCAGCTCGACCTCCCAAAGTGCTGGGATTACAGGCATGAGCCACCACACGCAGCTGAGAATAATATATTTTAAGTAGCCTCAAATGCATTGTTCGCCTCACTGAAACCCTCTGGCTCCTGATGCTGATGAGGAAAGCCAAGCTTCCTAGTGCAGCTTCTAATTGTCCCTGGGGCCTGGCCGTGCCTGTCTAATCTGCCTCATTCCCAGCCACTCCCAGTTCTAGATCCTTCAGCAGAGCCAAATCCAAACTCCCCCCATCCTCCCCACTCCCGCCCCAGTCAGGCTATCTCTGCTGCATGTTCAAGCTGGTCTTTGGCCTAGAATTTCCTTTCCCGCTTGCCCCTCAACCCTCGGCTCAAGCACCACCTCCCTCAAGAAAGTCTTCCTGGATTCCCTCCATCCCTGCCATTAGGTCAGAATGTCCTGTGGACACCTCCCATGACTCAGGAGCCAGGACCGTGTCTCATTCATCCGTGTGTCCCTGTGGGCTCACTGTGTCTGGCATATGGCGGGCTCACTGTGGACAAATGTTTATGAAAGAACCACATGGAAAATGAAATGCTTGAGACGACTGAATGACCTCTAAATCCTTAAACAGAAAACTAGAGAAACATTAAAGATGAAATAATAAAATATTCTGTTATACAAAGCTGTAACCAAAACGAGTCCCATTGGAACTTATCTCAAGAAAAGGGTGCACTAACAGAAGAGTTATATTGTTACCCAAAAATTACCTGGTCGGTTCCCTGCCTGGGAGGTCAAGGTCAGATGGACTCTTCTCCTGGTTTCACAGCCTGTCGAAGGCTAAAGATTTGGGCTAATTTCTGGAGAGACATACGTTGCATTTCTTTTCTTTTCTTTTTGAGACTGAGTCACTTTGTGGCGCAGGCTGGAGTGCAGTGACTTGATCTCGGTTCACTGAAACCTCCGCCATTTGGGTTCAAGCAATTCTCTTGCCTCAGCCTCCCAAGTAGCTGGGATTACAGGTGCACACCCTGCTAACTTTTGTATTTTTAGTAGAGGCGGGGTTTCACCATGTTAGCCAGGCTGGTCTCAAACTCCTGACCTCAAGTGATCTGCCCGCCTCAGCCTCCCAAAGTGCTGGGATTACAGATACGAGCCACTGCATTCAGCCCCATTTTGCATTTCTAATTGCAAATTAACAATTCCCCTTCTGACTTCTATAATAGTTCAGCTGCTGTGAGTTTGGGTTCCCACCAGCCGCTCTTATGAGGCTTACGCTACCCTGATGATTTCCATTTTCTAAAGAAAGCAATAGGTCAGTGAGCCTGGGGGTGGTGGGCATGGGGGTGGTTCTGAGGCCTCTGCACAGATGTCACTGTTGTACCTGAGCAAGTCAAGGAATGCGCCACACTCTTGAGATTGAATGATGAGTCCTTTATTATGCCGGCAACCGAGAGGTGGCTAACGCCCAAAATTTTCTCGACCCCTAAGAAAAAGTTAGGAGGTCTTTTATACCCTAGTTTTAAAGAGGGGGGGAACCTAGCTGAAGCAAATTTTTTTTTTTTTGAGACGGAGTTTTGCTCTTGTTACCCAGGCTGGAGTGCAGTGGCGTGATCTCGGCTCACTGCAACCTCCACCTCCTGGGTTCAAGCAGTTCTCCTGCCTCAGCCTCCTGAGTAGCTGGGACTACAGGTGTGCGCCACCATGCCTGGCTAATTTTTTTGTATTTTTAGTAGAGATGGGGTTTCACCATTTGGCCAGGATGGTCTCGATCTCTTAACCTCGTGACCCACCCGCCTCGGCCTCCCAAAGGGCTGGGCTTATAGGCGTGAGCCACCACGCCCGGCCGAAGCAAGTTTTTCACAAAAGCAGAGTAAGCAAAAAGTTAAAAGGTAAACTAGTACATGAGAAATAAAACAGTGCCAGGTGTGAGGGGTAAAGCTGTCATGAAAGGCATACAAGTTATAGATAACGGGGGCTCTGGGCACTCAACAGCACCTGCATTCCCAGGCTCTGCTGATACCACTTAGCTTCTTATCAACAAATGCCTTCCTGGAGGTGTCCAGTGTCAGCCTGCCCCAGCTACATACTACAGTTACATACTTAATGGTGGGAAAAGAACTAAAATTAAGTAGCTAAGCTGGAGCCTGTCTGGCTCAAGAAGCTAACATAAAGCCTGAACAGCTTTTAGTCTGAGAAAAAGAATTCGTTTTAGCTGGCAAAAAGCAGGTTATCACATCACCAGCACACCAGCTGAAGGATTTTTTTGGGGGGTGGCGTGAGAGAACACCTGCAAAGCCCAGTCTTTTCTAAGAAAAGCTGGAAAACTCTGTTGACATTCTCGCATGCGTTCATTTGAGAAGTGTTCGAGGCGTGCCCTTATGTGCTCTCGGTGCTAGAATGCCGGAGGGTCCAAGAGCTCGTCTCCCACAGCCCAGACACGCACGTGCATGCTTTGGGTGTGGTGGACAACTGTAGGCCCCTTCGGGTCTGTAGGGGTGGGCATGCTGCCCCTGAATTGCAATAGCAGCATTCCTGCCTCGCCTGGCAGGTGAGTGCAATAATGGACTTGCTCTTCCACCTGCTGGGGTTGCATTTCATGGGTGCTGAGTCTCTGGGGGATCCAGGCCACTTCAAATAAGGATTTTCAGCCTAGATCCCCCTCCTACTGTAGCGGCACCCTGCACATCAGTCAGGTGACTTGCTGGACTCCCAGGCTGTTGAGTTTCTGGGCCGATAGAGCCTCTGTCACCAGCCTCTGATGCAAACCCTTTTCTCAGGTATCTGTGCTGTTCACAGAGACCTGGGTTCCCAGGTTTGGGAGGCATGCTGCCTTCCTTAGGAAGAATGGCGACGCATGCTGTCCTTCCCATCCCCGCAGATAGGGCAGGGCTCCCAGGAAATATGGCATTAGCATCGCCCCAGAAGGTGCACAGCATAGGCAGCTGCCAGGCACAGGTGCTTGGGGAAGATGGAAGCCATGACGCCAGGTCACCTGTTGATGCCGAAAGGAAGTGGCTCTTTTGGCTGCTTGCCACCATTCTTACGATCCTTCCATTTTGTTTCTAGTCTCAGAGGGGAGAAAGTCATCCTTCCTAAATGGTGTTGACCCTCAGGCATCTGACTGTGCCAGGAGAACAGCTGTGCAAGGCTGCAGTGCCAACGCAGGCAGCTGGTGGCCAGGAGCTGGGACCACAGGAACTGGGACCACAGGAGCTGGGACCACAGAGGGTGCTAGCAAGAGCAGCGGCTGCCCTGAGACGCTTTGGGACAAGTCAGGATACATATTTTGTAGTTTTTTTCTCTCTCTCTTTTTTTCTTTGGAGTCTTGCTCTGTCGCCCAGGTTGGAGTGCAGTGGTGCGATCTTGGCTCACTGCAACCTCCACCTCCCAGGTTCAAGCAATTCTCGTGCCTCAGCCTCCTGAGTAGCTGGAAGTACAGGTGTGCACCATCACGCCCAGCTAATTTTTGTATTTTTAGTAGAGACGGGGTTTCACCATGTTTGGGCTCAAACTCCTGGCCCCAGGTGATCCACCCACCTCAGCCTCCCTAAGTGCTGGGATTCCAGTCATGAGCCACCGTGCCCTGCCTTTCTCTTGTTTTATTTTGGTAATCTATATTAGTTGAATACCTCTCCCCCATCGTTGGTTGGAATTCCCAACCTCAATCATTTTGGGGGTTCTCTGCCTCCTTTGAATAGGACAGATCTCCAGGGGCTCATGCCTGTAATCCCAGCACTTTGGTAGGCCAAGGTGGGCAGATCATGAGGTCAGGAGATGGAGACCATCTGGTTAACACAGTGAAACCTCGTCTCTACTAAAAATACAAAAAATTAGCCGGGCGTGGTGGCGCATGCCTGTAGTCCCAGCTACTCAGGAGGCTGAGGCAGGAGAATTGCCTGAACCCAGGAGGTGGCGGTTGCGGTGAGCCAAGATTGTGCTATTGCACTCCAGCCTGGGCAACAAGAGTGAAATGCTACCTCAAAAAAAAGGAAGGGAGGGGAGGGGATAGGAGGGAAGGGAAAGGAAGCAGAGGGAAGGGAAGGGAAGGGAGAAAAGAAAGGAAAAGCAAAGAAAGATCCCCTCCAGGCAGCCGGCTGTCTGGGGAGGTGCACCCTGGTCTTCAGGCTGTGGATCCCCTGCATCGGTCCCCTGGTACTGCTCTCTAGTTCTAAGGGCACCTCAGCCAGATGTGCCCTAGGCTGGCAGAGGTCCTTCCCCTGAATGCATCTGGGCAGGATGCCACTCTTTCCACAATAAGTTTGGCCCCAGGGATTTCCCCCAACACACACACAGACACATACATTCTCTCTTACTCACATCCTCACACACACACTTTCAAAACCCACCGACTCTCATGCTCACACTCGCCAGCCCTTCGCCTTGCTCCGTCACCCTCCTCCAAGTCCTGGCCCCACACAGCAGTCCCCTCCCCTGTGGTGCCAGCCATCTCTGGACGCCAGCCATCTCTCCCAAATTTTCACCTCTCTGGGCTCCTTTCTGCCCAGAGGGACCTGAAGGGCCCCAGCCCCTGACTCCTGGGGTAGAAGCTCCAGGCCTCTGCCACATGGAGCCCTCACTGTTCTCGTGGGGGTGGCACCCTTTCCTGTCGCCCTGTGGCACCAAACAAATTGATTCTTCCAACAAATATTTCTCATTTTCTCTGTTCCACATGCTGGTGAATGAAACAACCCTGGACTCTTCCCACAAAGGACTTAAGAACATGTAGGTCATGAACAAGTGAACACATTTGCATAATTATTATTACCAATGGTGACCAGGCCAAGAGCAGGATGAGGGAGCCAGGCTGGCCTCAGTTGTGCCCATTCATTTTTCTTTCACAGGATAAGCAAGACTGAGAGGAAATAATGGTGTCTGGTTGTGTCCCTAACAATGTGGTTACCCCATATGTGGGTCTTCAAACTGATTTTTTCTTCCCTTGTTTTACACGGAGTCTCACTCTGTTGCCCAGGCTGGAGTGCAGTGACACACTCGGCTCATGGCAACCTCTGCCTCCCGGGCTCAAGCGATGCTGCTGCTTCAGCTTCCCAAGTAGCTGGGATAACAGGTGCCTGCCACCATGCCTGGCTTGGTTGTTTTTTTTTTTTTTTTTTTTTGAGATGGAGTGGTGACGAGATCTCGGCTCACTGTAACAAACCTCCACCTCCCGGGTTCAAGCGATTCTCCTGCCTCAGCCTCCCAAGCAGCTGGGACTACAGGCATGTGCCACCACACCTGGCTAATTTTTGTATTTTTAGTAGAGATGGGGTTTCACCATGCTGGCCAGGCTGGTCTCAAACTCCTGATCTCGTGATCCACCTGCCTTGGCCTTCCAAAGTGCTGGGATTACAAGTGTGAGCCACCGCGCCCAGCCTACAAACTGATTTTAAATCATTTGCAAAGATCAGCAAAACGTGGATAATTGTTGAAAACAGATCATAGATATATGGAGTTGGTTATATCATTCTCTGCATTTTTGTGTATGTTTTAAATTTTCCATGATGAGTTTAAGTCAAGTTTGACCTAAATACATAAATAAATGAAAAAGGTAGCAATCACCTGGTGTGCTGCTTACTAAAACTCCACATGTGGGCTGCAAATACCAAGTAAGCTCATTTGTATGAAATGGAAAGTTTTGGTATTACAGTATACCACTCAAGCATTTTCCCTACATATTTGGACATATAAAAGAAACAATCCAAATATTTCTGCAGTAGATGATATTGAGGGGATGGAATTTAATGTGACATTGGAGCGAACTTCCTGTTTGTGGCTTCAGATGTCGTAAGTTTGGTCTTTTCAGGCAATAGCTGCACACAGTAGGAAACATGATTCTTCTGGCTGCCCCTGGAATAACGAATTCTGCATAACAAACTGTGCACGTGGGTCGGGGGCGGGCAACTGTTCAAATACGCCATTAAAGAATATCCATATGGTGAAGCATTAGGAGACTTTTGATTGAAGTTTGAATTATGGTGGGACCATCTTTCCCAGCACGAGATAGAGTGGGAGCAGGGAGAAACAACCTGTAGAATAAGAGAGACCCGGGAGGCCAGGCAAGGTGGCTCATGCCTGTAAACTCAGCACTTTGGGAGGCCGACGCAGGAGGATCACTTGAGGCCAGGAGTTTGAGACCAGCCTGGCCAAGACGGTGAAACCCCGTCTCTACTGAAAATAGAAGAATTTGCCTGGTGTGGTGGTACACACCTGTAATCTCAGCTACTCTCAAGGTAGAGGTTGCGTTGAGCCAAGATCATGCTGCTGCACTCCAGCCTGGGCAATGGAGTGAGTCTGTCTCAAAAAAGGAAAGAAGGAGGGAGGGAGGGAGGGAGGAAGGGGGAGGGAGGGGAGGGGAGGAGGAAGGGAGAAAGGAGGGAAGGAGAAAGGAGGGGCTTCAAACTCAGTGTTCAAAGTGACCTTGGAGGAAAAACAATAGTTATTTAAAAAGAGAGAGAGACACACACACACAGACACACAGACACACACACACACACACACACACACCCCTAGGAGTCAGATCAACCAACTGCAACGGATGGGACTTATTTGGGTCCTCTTTCAAACCCATAAACCACACAAAAGCATCTATGAGACAGAGCTGTAAGAACACTGGATGTTGGATGACATGAAGAATTCTAAGTTTTTAAGGTGCGATAAAACTATTTTGGATTTTCTTTTTTTTTTTAGACAGGATCTTACTGTTATCCAGGTTGGAGTGGCACAAACTCAGCTCACTGCAACCTCCACCTCCTGGGCTCAAGTGATCCTCCTACCTCAGCCTCCCGAGTAGCTGTGACTACAGGCATGCACCACCACACCCACCTAATCTTTGTATTTTTTGTAGAGATGGGGTGCCTCCATGTTGTCCAGGCTGGTCCTGAATTCCTGGGCTCAAGCAATCCACCTACCTTGGCATCCCAGAGGGCTGGGACTACAGGTGTGAGCCACCATACCCAGCCTGGAAAAAGGTTTTAACTTATTAGACTGTTTGATGCCTGGAATTTTTTTCTTCCAAATAATTCTGGGCAGGGTGGGTGAAGGCTGAGTGTAGGTCTAGCACCAGCCATGAAGCCCTCAGTGTTGAAGCTGCGAGGTGGGTGTGTGGATCTGAGTGTCTCCATAATAAAAGGTAGAGGCCTGTGCTGAATGAAGAGGGTCCTGTCCTACGCTTCCGCCTCTTCATCCAGCTAAGAAAACCACATTTGCTTTTATCTGTCCCATCTCTGCCGCTGAATCTCACTTTTCTTTTTTTTTTCTTGAGACAGGGTCTCACTGTGTTGCCCAGGCTGGAGTGCAGTGGCATGATTATAGCTCACTGCAACCTCTGCCTCCCAGGCTCCAGTGATCCTCCCATCTCAGCCTTTTGAGTAGCTGGGACCACAGATGCGTGCCGCCACGCCTATTTTTGGTAGAGAGGGGGTTTTGCCATGTTGGCCAGGCTGGTCTCGAACTCCTGGGCTCAAACGATCCACCTGCCTTGGCCTCCCCAAGTGCTGGGATGACAGGTGTGAGCCACCATGCCTGGCCTGCACCCCACATTTGACTCAAAGCACACCGGCTGTTTCTCTGGAGGACACAGGGAGCCCCTCTCCCGCCGGACGGGAGAGCCTCCTTTGCAAGGGCGGATTCCCATTCGCCAGCTAGAAAGTGGCCGTTCTGAACATCGGATACAGCCACACGGAGACAGCCCACATTCTCTTTGATAATACTGTTTATTGTCCACGGACCGAGCGATCGCTCAAGAATGATACAAAGCATCAGAAACATGCGCAGTCTGCTTGTGAACTTTCAGCAACTCTCGTGTGTTCCCAGCACAAGAAGGTCTCAGACTCCATATTCCAGCATAAACGCAGTGCTCCCCTCCCCCAAAATCCAAACAGAAACAAACAAAATCAACAGAGCTTTAAATTACGGCAGCAAGTCCGATATTTCTTAATACTTATCAAGCAAAGATTTGAAAATAACTACAATGTAAACTTTATTTTAAATATTTTGAGTTGCTTGCAGGATGAAAAGGAGAAAAGAGCTGTGCTTAGAACATAACGTATAAATTAAACAATGCCAAATGGAGAGCCTTCTTAAACTATATATATATCGCCATTATTCACTGGGACGGTATTTGAGCGGCTTCATCTCTCGGCTGCCACCGGGCACTGATCTTGACCTGTTTTGTTTTCTGCTCAGCATGGTTAAAAGACCAACATGTGTGGATTGAATATAAAGGCCGCCTTTCAGACCAATCCTACTCAAAGATCCTTTACTTTGTACTAATTTGAACTGGAGAACCAAAGACGGGAGACAGATGAAAGCAAAGAATACTCAGAGAACCAAAAAGGAAAGACCTGAAGGAATCCACCCCAAAGGCCACGCTTTCCACTCGGGGTCAAATGCTTCCACGATGCAGAAACCTTTTTTAAAAGTGCAAGTCTAACACCTACCAAGGGTAATAAGAAACACAGCACGGGAATGATTACAGCTGATGTCAAAAACAAACCAGAACATTAAAAAAAATCAGCAGAAACAGGAGTAAATGTTACATATGATATCACCATACAGGAAGCGAACGGGGGTGGGGTGTTACATGGGTTGGAGGGGTCTGGTGGAGTTGCATACACTGAAATGGCATGGACTGGTCCATTGTGACATCTTACCAACTTTAGATCACTGTACAGCACGAACACGCCTGTGGGGCAGGGGCTGATTCCTGGAAACCCTCCCAGTCTGCCCTAGAAAGGGAAGTCACCAAGATCTGTGCTGACCAGGTCCCAGGTGGGCATGGGGGCTGCAGGGCACTCGGGGGTCAGGAGTCTTAACAGGTGCTTTGGGGTTGCCGCCGATAGATCAGGCTTAGGTGGCTTTGGAAGCGTTTTGCAGGACCATGCACAGGCGTCAGGCTTCAGTTTCACTGTGTGTGTGTGTATACGTGTCTGCATAATGTGCATGTATAGCGTCAGTTTATCTTTACAACACAGGTAGGAGGAAACAAGAGATTCTCCTTATCATTACCGAGAAAGTTCTTCCTATCCTAACCCCTATCTCACTAGCTTCAGGGAACACATAAGTTCCCCAGTTCCCTAGGAAGTTTCTTAACTAGGTAATCTTTGTAATTTAAGAAATAAAAGCAGAAGTTGGTATATCTGCAACTCAGGTTCACATATCATCTGAGAATTCATCTTTAGAAAAATGAGATGTCTCTAAAACAGGCCACAGTGTCCTGGAGGCTCAGAAAGGAGTGACAGTGTCACCAAAGCCACCTACCTCCAAAATCCTTCCCTTCCTAGGCTGGACTTACTACGCTTATCCAGCGTCACGTGCAGAAAGCCCCATGGAGAACGATGCCTGTCAGTCTCTGAGGGAGAGAACACTCAACGCGGGAGGGCACAGCGAGACCCAGCTTTTCCCCTCCTCAGGATGTGCAGATGGGGGCACAGCCAGGCCCTGCACACAAGCCTGGACAAAGCAAAGCCGTGCAGCTCAATCCAGGCACCTGATGCCAGGAGGGGCAGGAAGCAATGGCAACCACAGCAGCTCAGGGAGGGACCTTGAGGGCAGCCACCGGCCCCAGACAGCAGCCTCAGGACAGGACCTCACAGATTCCCCCTGCCGGCTGGGGGGCACGTGGGAGTGGGGTGCGGGAGACCAGAAAGACTCAGCTGAGGCTGGAACGTGGCTCAACCAGGGTTTCTCACTCCATTTCTACAAGGCTCGGAGGGAGGCTCCCCCTGGAATTCTGAGGATTAATAGGATGGATGGGGCTCCTTTGAGAATGAGCCACTGGTTCCAGGCTGCCCCTGGATGTGGGGGAGTCACAGGTGCTGGGAGTTCACGGTGGGCACCGGGGCAACGGGGGCACTTGCCAGGGGCAGGGAGTGCTACAGTAGGGCCAGAGTTGTGGAAGCTGCAGAAAACAAGGGCCATGCCCCTCTCAGGATGAAAGGGACCTGGTAGGCCTGCTACACAGTCTTGCAACGACCCTCAAAAGTTTCTGCAAAATTCGAATTTCCAGGCCCTGCCCTAACCCAGCTGGGAGATCCCTAAGTGCTGCCTGCTCAGCGTCCGTGACGGTGACAAGGCAGGGACTGGGAGGGACGCCGCGTGTCCCCGCCCTGCCTGCACCCAAGGATCGAAGCCCCAGACACACAGTGCCTGGCGAAGGGAGGATGGGATGAGGACCCTGGACCCACGTCTCCCTCCAGACCCACAACCGTGTCTACAAGGAGAAGCGGGGAGCAGAATCGCACTAATATGGACCCATGGGATGAGTGTTTTATTCATGCTGTTTCCAGGAAGGGATGTCAGAGCTGGACCAGTCGAAACCCTTGGAGGCTTTGCAGTTGGCCACAGGGCTGTGGCAGGCCCGATTATGGGTCCTCGATGTCGAGAAATTCCTGCTTGGGGGGCGCCGCGCCACGGTACCATGCGCAGGAGCCGTCGCTTCTCTTGATGCAGGCGAAGAACTTGGCCTGGTGCCCGTTGATGTTCTTCTCCGTGACCCAGTCCATCCAGAGGCACTCATCCGGGGAGGAGATGTAGCACGGGATCATGGGGCAACGTGTGATCTGGGGAGGGGCACACGGAGGGGGATGGAGTCAGCGACCCAGGAAGGGGTGGGCGGAGGCTGCTCAGGGGGCAGGTCCAGACCCTGGCAACGTGCCTGTCCATGGTGTGCAGGGATGGCAGCCTCTCCCGAGTCCCACAGCTCCCGCAGCGGCAGGCAGCTGGCCTGAGAGGGGGGCTCACCTGCAGGGATGCTGCACCCCGCTCACCGCAGCCCCACTACTGCTACAGCTGTACCGCCCTTTGAGCCATCTCGTCTACCTCCTCGAGCATGAGAGAATGGCCTCAGCTTGGCCCTGCCCTCTCGGGGACACGGCAATGCTAAGGGGCCTGGGTCTCCTGGAGATAAGATTCCAGCAGAGCAAAAAAGGCCGGGAAAAGGCCCGTTCTTGCTCTCAAGCTCCAGACAAGGTCATCAGCAACTAGCAATTCAGCAAAGGAACCCGAGGCTACAAGAGGCTGACCATCTTCACGGCCGAGGAAAGAAAAAGGAAGAACTTCCTTTGATTTCATGTTGGGCACAGAGGAGTTTTGCTTAATACACGTGTGCTGGAGACTGGGTTCAGAATTCCTGTTCTGAATCTGCTGAGAAGGGGCTGGCAGCTGCTGGGAGGGAGGGTGGCCCTAGGCAGCTCCCCAAGGAAGGCTGATCCCCACAGCCTCACCCAGTCTCCTGGTCCCAGACTCACTGTGGATGACCAGGGGCGGGGGAGGGGGTGCCTGGCACTCAGCAATGCTTCCTGCGGGGAGGGCGGGGACAGGGTGCTAGGAGCCCATGGGATAGGAGCCAGCCTAGGAGCCCTGGAGATGGCGATCTCACCCTCCACAGCCACATCTCACAGCTGTGCTGCTAAAGCTGTGCCTGGTACAACCTCCGGGCTGACTTTAAGAGGAGCCTGTGTTCAGGTGTTCTCAACAGACAGACCCCACGTAGACACCGACCCAGGTGTGGAAACGTCGGGAATGTTGGAAAAATCGTCAAGCCTGCAGCACCCTCTCACAAGCGTTTACACTTGCACATTTGTAGAAAATTACCCATAGGACCATATTCTCTCCATACAGCTCCTTTTGCTAGAAGCTACAGATAACAGAGCTGAATTCATGCTCTTACTCTCAAATCTCCTAGCCTTCCAGACATCCTCCCACTTTTTTTTTGAGATGGAGTCTTACTGTGTTACCCAGGCTGGAGTGCAGTGGTGTCTTACTCTGTTACCCAGGTTGGGGCTCACTGCAACCTCCACCTCTCAGGTTCAAGCAATTCTTGAGCTTCAGCCTCCAAAGTTGCTGGGATCCCAGGCATGCATTACCTCACCTGGCTAATTTTTGTGTTTTTGGTAGCGGCAGGGTTCCACCATGTTGGCCACACCGATCTCAAACTCCTGACCTCAAGTAACCCGCTCACCTTGGCCACCCAAAGTGCTGGGATTACAGGCTGAGCCACCACACCCAGCCTCCAGACATCCCTTGGCAGAGATGTGTCTCAGAGCTCTCTAGGGACCGGGGGCCAAAGGCTCTGTCTCCAGCCAGACAGCCTCATTCCTGGGATGACCATACCTTCCCGGAGTCCAGTCTTAAGTCAGGACCCGGTGATTAAGAGGCCCTGGAAAGCCAGGGACCAAAACCCCCCACTGTCCATCTGGAGACAGTGGGAGGAGGTGATGCTCCAGTGGATGCGGGACCCGCTTACCTTGCACTCGCAGCCCATCTGGTACCTGTGGTTCAGGCTCTTCTTCTGGGTGGTGCTCAGGGTATCCCAGGGCACGATGAAGTCACAGAGGGTGATGTGCATCTTACCGTCCCCCTCGGCCTTTCCTGCGGAGAGACGGGGTCACCAAGCTCAGGGTGAGGGTCAAGTCCTCCTGCCCAGATCCTGCACCGGGTGCAAGGGTGCTGGGATTTCGCTGTAACCATACTGTACGCTGTCTGTTCTGAGTTTAAACATAACACGTGGCTGGGCATGGTAGCTCACTCCTGTAATCCCAGCACTTCGGGAGGCCGAGGCACAAGAATCACTCTTGAACCCCAGAGGCAGAAGTTACAGTGACTGAGACAGCGCCACTGCACTCCAGCCTGGGTGACAAAGCGAGACTCTGTCTCAGAAAAATAAAAAGTGGGGAAAAAAAGCCATAACGCATGTTCGCTGATAGAAACTTAAATGTAGTTAAATGCAGGAAACAATAAAAAAAAAACTTCCCTACTTTCATTACCCATGGCTAACATTTTGATGTATTTCCTTCCAATGTTCCAGGATTGATTTTGAGACAGTCTTGCTCTGTCACTCAGGCCAGAGTGCAACGGTATGACCACAGCTCACACTGCAGCCTTGACCTCCCAGGCTCAGTGACCCTCCCGCCTCAGCCTCCCAAATAGCTGGGACTATAGGTGTGAACCATGACACCCTGCTCACCCTACTTATTTATTTTTACTTTTTTGTAGAGACGGTGTCTTGTTACATTACTTGGGCTGGTCTCAAACTTCTGGGCTCAAGTGATACCTCCACCTTGGCCTCCCAAAGTGCTGGGATTACAGGCATGAGCCACCACGCCTGGCCCCAATATTCTTTGAAATTAAATTGTATTCTAGAAAAAAAGGATGAAGATGATATCTCACTAATTTGCCCAGGCTGGTCTTGAACTCCCGAGCTCAAGTGATCCTCCCGCCTTGACTTCCCAAAGTGCTGGGATTACAGGTGTGAGCCACTGCGCCTGGCCATTATTCTCTTATACGTGCATCTTCATACACAAAATATCGTGCAGTATATAGACTGTAGTGTTTCCCTTTTTTTCCCACAAAATATTAATTCACAGGCATTTCTCCCATTTGAGTTTGAACTTGTAATTCTGCATTTTTCCATGATGAAGAGCCAAAGCATGGAATTTTTGAAAATGAAGAAGCTGCTCTGAATTCCCTTCATCAGGCATGGAGAGCTGCGGCTCCTTTCTGTACTTCAGGCTCCTGCCTCAGCTGCCTCCTTCCAGGGCTGAAGATTCTACCTTAGCAACAGCCTTGGCATTGTCCAAGCAGGAGGAAAAGAACTAAGGAGTGTGCTGCAGAACCTAATGACGGCTATGGAAATCATTTCAAAATTCATCCCTCAGGCCTGGCATGGTGGCTCATGCCTCTAATCCCTGCACTTTTGGAGGCCAAGGCGGGCGGATCACTTGAGGTCAGGAGTTCGAGACCAGCCTGGACAACATAGTGAAACCCCGTCTCTACTAAAAATACAGAAAAATTAGCCAAGTGTGGTGGCACACGCCCGTAAGCTACTCAGGAGGCTGAGGTGGGCGGGTCACTTGAACCTGAGAGGTGCAGGTTGTAGTGAGCCAAGATGGCAACGCTGCACTCCAGCTTGGGTGACAGAGCGAGACTCCATCTCAAAAAAGAAAAAAATAAAACGTAAATAAATAAAATGAAAACTAATCTTTCAGGCTGGGCACGGTGGCTCACACCTATAATCCCAGCACTTTGGGAGGCCAAGGCTGGCAGATCACTCGAGGTCATGAGTGGCCAACATGGTGAAACCCTGTCTCTAGTAAAAATACAAAAATTAGCCAGGCATGGTGGCAGGTGCCTGTAATCCCAGCTATTAAGGAGGCTGAGGCAGGAGAATTGTTTGAACCCTGGGTCATAGGTTACAGTGGGCCGAGATCACACCATGACACTCCAGCCTGCATGACAAGAGCGAAACTCCATCAAAAAAAAAAATAAATAAAATAAAAATACAAAACAATTAGCCAGGTGTGGTGGCACATGCCTGTAGTCCCAGCTACTCCGGAGGGTGAGGCAGGAGAATCGCTTGAACTCGGGAGGCAGAGGTTGCAGTGAGTCAAGATCATGCCACTGCACTCCAGCTTGGGTGACAGAGTGAGACTCAAAAAACCAAAAACAGAAACAAAAAAACTCACCCCCATCGTCCTACTACAACAGCCCCTTGTGAAGAGACACAGATGTCAGTGATGAGCACCTGCACCTGAGAGATACTGATGGGCAATTCCTTGAGAAGCAGACAGAGCCTCAGGCTGTGCCCTGAGCACTTCTGTTTGACAAAGTTTTAGCACATCTGCCTTAATGATCTCAGGCACAGCACCAGCCTCAGAGGATCCGCTAATAGAAACGCAGCCCAGTGAAGAACTAATGCAGCTCGCCGACTGCACCCCCATGCCATGGAAATGTGTCCCGCTTGCCTGGGGCTTCAAGCAGGCACAAGTGGCCTCCATCATCCTGGGCACAGTGCAATCATCGTGCCAGCTCCCTGGGTTTGAATTCTTATGCATTTCCTGTTCTAGCTGCTCCTTTACCTTTGAGAGCTCTTCGGGTCCTTTTATCTGTTTAGACTCATGACATTCCAGGTGCAGAACAGGATGACAAAGCAGAACGACTCCTGTAGCATTTATTCCGAATCCTATAACTTCATAAGACAAGCGTTTGGGTGGCCTCAAACAATTCAAAACTAGATATGTAACGTTCCCCGCTAGACCTACAGCTATTTTCTGTGAGTTCAGAATAGATCAGGAAGGAGTAAAACTGACAGATGGGAAGGAACCCATTCCTGGATCCTGGCTGATTCCGGCATTTGGTGCCCGTACAGGTATACTGCAGCCCCATCCCCGGCCAGCCTGGGCATCCACCACCACAGACAGGCTGAAGCTCTATCCTGGCTTCCCAGCTTCTTTGGTGATTTCCGCTGTGTTTATCACTTGACTAGCATCAATTCCCACTTTATATTAGACTTGCCTTTCTTCTGCATCTCACTCCTTAGCCAGAGAATAAGTATAGAGGGTAAGGGTTGTGTCTTAACCCTTATGTATCCACAGTTCCCTACCTAGTAATTGCTCAGCAGGTTTACTGATGAGGCACACCGGTGCTTGTTCTAATGATCTGCTTCACATTCTGCCCTTTCCTGCCATCTTCTCTTTTGGCCTTCTACCACCAATTCTGGCTATAAGGTAAGCAATGGCAGGAAGAAGAGATGAAGTGAAAATTGTATCTTTTCTTTCTTTTTTTTTTTTTTGGAGACGGAGTCTTGCTCTGTCACCCAGGCTAGAGTGTAGTGGCACCATCTCCGCTCACTGGAACCTCCACCTCCAGGGTTCAAGCAATTCTCCTGCCTCAGCCTCTCAAGTAACTGGGATTATAGGTGTGTGCCACCACAGGTGGCTAAATCTTTTTATTTTTTAGTAGAGGCAGGGTTTCACCATGTTGGCCAGGGTGGTCTTGAACTCCTGACCTCCAGTGATCCCGGCCAAAAAACTATATCTTTTCAATGGTACTAGTTACTGGGCTAATGTGAACACTGGCTGTCACGTATAAATGTTAAGAGAAGAATCCCTCTGGGCCGGGTGCAGTGGCTCATGCCTGTAATCCCAGCACTTTGGGAGGCCAAGACGGGTAGATCACGAGGTCAAGACATCGAGACCATCCTGGCCAACATGGTAAAACCCCATCTCTACTAAAAACACCAAAATTAGCTGGGCGTGATGGCGCGCGCCTATAGTCCCAGCTACTCAGGAGGCTGAGACAGGAGAATTGCTTGAACCCAGGAGGCAGAGGTTACAGTGAGCCGAGATTGCACCGCTGCACTCCAGCCTGGTGCCTGGTGACAGAGTGAGGCTCTGACTCAGAAAAAAGAGAAAAGAAAAGACCCCCTCTGGTGTGATTAAGACTTGGCTGGGCATACACACCACAAGCATCTGCTGTAATGTTCTACCCATGTCTGTCTTGGAGAAAAGCGAGGCATGAGTCTTGGTTACAGAAAACCAGGAATTAAAATTTGTAACAAAGGGTTGTATGTTTATTTTTCCTTTTGGAGAAGAGGAATGCAGAAGCAAATTACAGGGCCAATTCTATACGAGTCTCCTGGTGCCCGACTCGACACGTGAGGCTGAGTCATCAGCCCAAGAGGAGGTGGCCTGCTCAGGCCATGTGGTCACTCACCAGCCGCAACCAGCCTGAGCTGCGTGGTTCATGTGCCCTGTGATTTCTGGTTGGCCCCCGGAATAAAGGGATGATCCTGAGTCCAGGCAGCCTGGATCTAGGTTCCTGCCTCAGGAAATAAATGCCAGATTCAATGTGGAGTCATCTGACCAAGGCTGGGAAAGAAGTCAGATGAGAGAAGTTCCTCTCGCCACAATGTGAGTCAGCCACTGTGGCCGTAACGGCCCCACCCCTGCTCCCCCTCCCAGGGAGAGGAGGATGAAGTAATGCAGCCTCATTGGAGGAGGAGGAGATACACAGCCAGCTGGCCACTGGGCAGGTCTCACAGTCTTCTTTAACTTTGATTTTAGAAACAAAGTCCATGTGCAGGTCTGTTACATGGGCGTACTGTGTGTCCCTGAGGTCTGGAATACAGATGGATCCAGCGCCCAGGTAGTGAAGATGGTGCTCAGTAGGCAGGTTTTCTCAGCCCTTACCCTGCAGTTCCGCCCTCTCGCCTCCTTGCATTCCTCAGTGTCTCTTGTTCCCATTTTTATGACCATGTGTACCCAACGTTTAGCTCCCACTGATAAGTGAGAACATGTGGTATTTGGTGTTCTGTTTTTTGCATGAGTTCCCTTAGGATAATGGTTTCCAGCTGCATCTGTGTCGCTGCAAAGGACATGATTTCATTCCTTTTTACGGCTGTGTAGTATTCCGTGGTAGACACGCACCACATTTTCTTTATCCAGTTCACCATGGATGGGCACTTGGGCTGAGTCTATGTCTTTGCTATTGCAAACAGTGGTGATGAACATACGAGCGCAGTATCATTGAATGATTTATTTTCCTTTGGGTGTACACCCAGGAGGGAGACTGCTGGGTCGAATGCTGCTTCCATTCTCAGTTCTCTGAGAAAGCTCCAAAGTGTGCTCCACGGTGGCAGTCTCGTTGACATTCCCACCAGCAGCACGTCAGTGTTCCCTTTTCTCTGCAGCCTTGCCAACATCGGTTTTTGTTTTTAACGTTTTAACTAGAGCTCTTCAAAATCTTTCGATGACAGCTTTCTACCGAGGATCCTGCTACAGATCCAGGGAGCAGTGCCTTCCAGCAGAGCCTTCACGCCCATTCTGCTACAGGCCACCCTATTTCTTCGTAGACCTTCAGTGTAGTTCTGAATCGACTCGCCAGCTTGTCATGCAGTGCTGTGCTACATGCATGGGTCACTGCCATCTCCAATTTGCTTTTTTTTTTTTGAGACAGAGTCTTGCTCTGTCGCCAGGCTGGAGTGCAGTGGCACGAGCTCGGCTCACTGCAGCCTCCGCCTCCCAGGTTCCAGCAATTGTCCTGTCTCAGCCTACTGAGTAGCTGGGATTACAGGTACACCCCACCATGCCTAGCTAATTTTTGTATTTTCAGGAGAGATGGGGTTTTACCATGTTGGCCAGGCTGGTCTTGAACTCCTGACCTCAGGTGATCTGCCTGTCTCGACCTCCCAAAGTGCTGGGATTACAGGCGTGAGCCACCGTACCCGGCCCATCTCCAATTTAAGAAATAAAATTATCAGCTACCCTTGAGTGAGGTCTGAGATAACTAGCATCTCTGGGACCATCATTCTGGCCTCCCACTCCCACTTTCACCCTCTCAACAACCCCTCGTGGGGCAGATACTACTGTTGTCATCCCCCATATACTGATCGGCATGGGAGGCACAGACAGGTAAAGTCACTCGGTCAAGGACATTAAGGAGTCAAGTGTCAGAGCACAGATTCAAACTCCAGCAGGTGTGTTTCCAGAGCCTTCACTTGGGCATCTCATTGTGTCGCCTCACATCTTTTCATTACACTTAGTTGTTATCTTTTTCTCTTCTAAAATACAGACAGGGTCTTGCTCTGCCACCCAGGCTGGAGTGCAACGGTGCAGGCCTCGCTCACTGTGGCCTCAAACACCTGAGCTCAAGGGATCTTCCTGCCTCAGCCTCTCAAGCAGCTAGGATTACAGGTGTGCATGACCACACCCAGCTGATTTACTTACTTCCTCCCTTCATATTTTGTAGATATAGGGTCTTGCTATATTGTCTGGGCTGATCATGAACTCCTAACCTCCAGCCATCCTCCTGCCTCAGCCTCCCCAAATGATAGGATTACAGGTGTGAGCCACTGTGGTTGGCCCATTTACTTATTTTCTTTATGCAAGAAACTGTTAGCACTTGGCACCTTTAGTTCCATGCCCTCATCATAAACTCCTCATGCCTCCTCCTTGAGATACTAAGTAGTGTCTGTGTTATAAAGTTAATGGAAATGTTAACGATTTGAAAACATATATAGAATTCAACCAAGAAGAATATTACACATTGGAAACTTTAAAATGTATGCACATAAAAAGAACTCAAATCTGACCCATGCTACAGCATGGATGAACTTGAGGACATGATGCGAAGTACAGCACGTGAGCTACGGAAGGAGGTGTGACCCCACCTGTGCGTGGTGCCGAGAACGGACAAATTCATGGACACGAAGTAGAAAGGTGGCTGGGAGAGGCTGGGCACACAGGGGACCAGGGAATTATCAGTAATGGGGACAGAGATTCAGTCTGGGATGATGGAAAAGTTCTAGAAATAGGTAGTGATAGTTACACAACATCGTGAATGTACTTAATGCTGGCCTGGCACAGTGGCTCACGCCTGTAATCTCAGCACTCTGGGAAGCTGAGGTGGGCGGATCACCTGAGGTCAGGAGTTCAAGACCAGCCTGGCTAACACGGCAAAACCCTATCTCTACTAAAAATACAAAAAATTAGCTGGGTATGGTGGCAGGCATCTGAGATCCTCCCAGTCCTCAGGAGGCTGAGGCAGGGGATTTGCTTGAACCTGGGAAGAGAGGTTGAAATGGTCAGAGATTGCACCATTGTCCTCCAGGTTGGGCGACAGAGAGAGACTCCATCTCAACAAAACAAAAAAAAAAAAAAAGAGAGAGCCCCGCCATGGGCGAGGATTCAGCTGGGTATGTTTGGAGAACGGTGCTGGCTCAGACCAAGGTCACTTTTGCACCCAAGAGTCCACCTGTGCATGGAACCCCCTCCCTTTGTCCTTCCACAGCTCTGCAGTTTGGCCAGACAGCCCCTAGAGGGCAGTGTGAGGAGACTGAGCTGGGACTGCGGGACTTCCTTGAAAGGCTGTTCCCTATGGCCTAGGAACAGAAACAGGACACAGAAAACTGGAAGTAAGTTCCCTGCACCACGAGGGATTTTGTCTCCTTTCTCGTCTCTCCAGATTTTATTTTTCTGGTGACAAAAGTCATAGATGTCATAATTTTATTTGATTTTATTTTGAGACAGAGTCTCACTCTGTCACCAGGCACCAGGCTGGAGTGCAGTGGCACGATCTCAGCTCACTGCAACCTCCGCCTCCTGGGTTCAAGCGATTCTCCTGCCTCAGCCTCCCGAGTAGCTGGGACTACAGGCGCACGCGCCACCACACCCAGCTAATTTTTATACTTTTTAGTACAGACGGGGTTTCACCATGTTGACCAGGATGGTCTTAATCTCTTGACCTCGTGATCCACCCGCCTCGGCCTCCCAAAGTGCTGGGATTACAGGCGTGATGCCATAACTTTAAAGGTTTAACAAATACAGTAAAGAACTGAAAGGGAGACACAGCAGATGCCAACACGCCGGGGAATCTCCTCCTGTGCTCTGTTCTGTGCACAGGCTGTAGCAGCCCCGGAATGCCACGCTGCAGACCACGCCTCGGCCACGTGCCACCGCATGTGCTGTGCAGCCACCCCAGCTCTTCTGCCTCTCCTGTGTTTTTCTGAGGGCATTAGTTAGTCAGTAAGATCTTCACACCACAGGTGATTTTCGTCCACTTACCCCTCTCCATTTGATTTTCTTTTTCTTATTATAAAAATCATAGATAATACTGGGCATGTAAAATGGTACAGCTGCTTTGGAAAACGGTTTGGCAGCTCCTCAAATAGTTAAACCTAAAGTCACCCAAACCCCCCCCCACCCCAATTCCACTGCCAGGGACACACCCAGGAAAAATGAGAACAGGTCCCTGCAAAAACCCACACACCAATGTTCACTGCAGCATTTGTCACAACTGTCAAACTGGTAACAACCCAAATGCCCATCAGATGATGAGAGGATAGACAAAATGTGGTCTCTCCATACAACGGAATATCCTAGGAAGGAATGAAAGTCTCATACACGCTGTCACATGGATCAGCCTTGGAAACATGAAAGAAGCCAGTTACGTGAGGCCATATGTAGGATTCTGTTCCTAGGAAAGCCAAGCATAGAGAAATCTGCAGAGACGGGAAGTATACTAGTGGCTGCTTAGGGCTGGGGTTGGGGGAGAGGGGGCGTTAGAAGGGAAATAGCTCAAGAAGGCAGGATTTTGTTCTGACTGTAGCGATGGTTGCATAACTCTGTGAATATACTAAAACCACTGAATTGTAGGCCGGGTGTGGTGGCTCACGCCTGTAATCCCAGCACTTTGGGAGGCTGAGGCAGGTGGATTGCTTGAGGTCAGGAGTTTGAGACCAGCCTGGCCAAAGTAGTGAAACCTCCTCTCCACTAAAAATATTTTTAAAAGTTAGCCAGGTATGGTGGCGCATGCCTATAATCTCAGCTACTTGGGAGGATGAGGCAGGAGAATTGCTTGAACCCGGGAGGTGGAGGTTGCAGTGACCCAAGATCGTGCCACTGCACTCCAGCTTGGGCAACAGAGCAAGACTCCAGCTCAGAAAAAAAAAAAGAAAGAAAAATGAAAGAAATGGTTAACATGGTTACATTTTATTACATATATTTTACTACAATAAAAAAAGGAGACAGTTGAACAAATAAGCAAGTCTTATCCATAAAATCAACAGACTTCACACAAGCTCTCAGCCCTCCCAATGGCAGAAAGAGTTTCTCTGCCTTGCCGTTTCCAGCATCCTGCACATGCCTTCCTTTTAGGAACAAAAGGCAAAAATGCTCACCTTTTTTGTCCACCAATCTTAAATTTCCAAGGAAACTGGCAGGTAGGTGAACATTCACTAGCATTCTCTGACGGGAAGTGGCAGCGAGGGCCCCGTGCACCCTGCCTCACTGTTCCTCAGCTCCTCCGCCTCCCCGCCCGTGGAGCCTGGGAAATGAGCCCTGGACTGCGTCTAGGAACAGCCCCGCTTCTCAGCGTGCCTCCGGCTGATGGCCCCACTCATACACACCTGCAATGAGATATTCCTTCTTTCCTCCAACGTCCAGCGAGACCCCACACACTGCTGAGGAGGGGGCCGTGTAGATAAACTCTATATCCTTTTCAGGCCCTTTGAACATCTAGAAAGACAGGAGGAGGACATGTAAGCAGAGGCAGGCGGCACAGTTGGTGAATTCCATTCCCCTCCAGAACACCCCAGGCAGCACAACCTGTATCTGTGGTACACCCGTCACCGAAGAGGAGGACCGGGAATTGCCAACTGCATGGGTTAGAAAAGGACCATTTCCGCTGGGCGCGGGGCTCACGCCTACAATCCTAGCACTGTGGGAGGCTGAGGCGGGTGGATCACCTGAGGTCAGGAGTTCAAGACCAGCCTGGCCAACATAGTGAAACCCCATCTCTACTAAAAATACAAAAATTAGCTGAGTGTGGTGGCAAGCACCTGTAATCCCAGCTACCTGGGAGGCTGAGGCAAGAGAATCATTTTAACCCAGGAGGCGGAGGTTGCAGTGAGCCAAGATTGCACCATTGCACTCTAGCCTGGACAAAAAAAAAAAAAAAAAAAAAAAGCCAGGCACAGTGGCTCACACCTGGAAACCCAGCACTTTGGGAGGCTGAGGCAGGCAGATAATGAGGTCAAGAGATTGAGACCAACCTGGCCAACATGGTGAAACCCCACCACAACAAAAAAAATA
>CAUYLG010070397.1:0-22865 GCA_963573385.1 Cacajao melanocephalus
CTGTAATCTCAGCCCATCGGGAGGCTGAAGCAGGAGAATCACTTAAACCCAGGAGGCGGAGGTTGCAGTGAGCCGAGATTGTGCCATTGCACTCCAGCCTGGATAACAGAGCAAGATTCCATTCTCAAAAAAAAAAAAAAAGAATATAGATTCGAAATTCAGTTTTCCTCAGTTGAAATTGGATCTATCACTTACTAACCGTGAGATCCTGGATGAGTTATCTCTCTGCCTTGGTTTCTCTCATTTGCAAATGTTGATAACAATGATATCTTGTAAGATTGTTATACATTTAAGTGACAAAGCATACATTTGTATATTAATTTTAAATGTTGGCTCTGATTTCATTATAGAGTCTAGAAACATAAATATTTACCATATAAAGCCAACATATTAAGTGATCAATTTAATGCTTGTACTTGACAAGCTAGAAGGTGGTCACCTGGGAATACCCACAGGATGGGAACCACCCCGTTATGCTAGAGTGCTAGGGCACTAATTGGACAATAATTTCCAAAACTGATTGGCTTTTAGGGCTGTGTGGAATGGACTACACACTTAACAGATTTCAACTATTTCTATCACTTCTTTTAGGATATGCTGAAAGTACAAGTTGCTTCAGAATAAATCTGAGACACATTCATCCAAGGCAATGCATCACAGACGCATGAGCAGGGACCTTTGCTGCAATTTTGCACACCTTGTCCAACTATGCATTGTTAATGAGGGACCACCTGTGGAGCATACCATGTAGATCACTGAGCAAATTATAATGAAAACCAAAGTTACTATGTAAACTGCCTAAGTTTTCAGATCTCTGGATGCCCAGCATTACGTAAATGGTAGACATGTTAGTACTAAAGGTAGTTTATTGTGCCCTTGCCCATCCTCATCAGTGCTCCAGGGGATTTTCCCTTGCCTACATATTCAGAAAAAGGCAGGTGCTGTGAAGGGGGTTCTTCTCCTAGGCTTATTCCAAAAGTGTAATAGGTGGAGTAGATAATAAGCTACTAAATGGTGAGACTGATAAAGTACTTCATTTCTGTGAGTTTATACGGAGGGATCTTAAAGTCTTCAATTATCATGTACATGTCTTAATTTCCAAGGCAAGAACCAGTTGAAAGTAGAGTAATCTTCATGGTGAAGAGAAAATAGAGCCTCAGATTATGTGATACAGCCTTCAAACTAAGGTCTTTTTAAAATCTTGTGCAAAATAAAATTCCGGTAGAAGCAGGATTTTCATCCGTATCAATTTGCAAAAGTCTTTGCTGTTTCTGTTACCCCTTCTGCTTCTGGAGGTATGAGGTGTCTCCTATGATGTGCCAGGGATCATGGCAGATGAACAGTTGCCAGATTTACCAAATAAAAATATGGGATGCCTAGCTAAATTTGAATTTCTCGTAAACAATGAGTCATTGTTAGTGTAAGTATGCTCTATGCAATACTGGGAACATATGTATAAGAAATTTTTATTTCTTATTATTAAATTCATATTTATATGAATTTATTTAGTTTTTCATCATTAATCTACAATTTAAATAGAGTTGCCAGATGAATTACAGTGCACCCAGTTAAGTTAGAACTTCAAATAAACAATGAATAATTGCTTAGTGTAAGGATGTTCCATGCAATAGTTGGGACAAACTTACATGAAATAAATTATTTGTTGGGTCCTTTTTGTCATTATTCTGAAATTCAAATTTGATTAGCTCCACCACAGTTCATCTAACAACTCCATGCTAAATCCAAGTTAAGTAGCTACTAAGAAATCACCTTTAAATTCTAATACTAGTTTCTTTCATGTCAGAGTCTGTGCTAGTAGAATTGTAGGTTTAGACTCTTCTATAAGGTGTGCAATGGGTACTAAAATGGAAGGAGAATGAGTCTCAGGACAAAATCCACCTACTTCACTATTTTAATTAGAGCTCTGGTCCTGCCCTCCAAGTTTTCTCCTTCTTTAAATTCGACATCACTTTTTGCTTTAATTAATCCACAAGTTTGCTTAAAGAGTAAATAAAGGGCAAATGCTTCTACTCTTATAAACACACAGATATCAAGCCAATTTTCCTCACTCAAACTTAAAGTGCGGCTGGGTGTGGTGGTTAACACCTGTAATCACAGAAGTTTGGGAGGCCGAGGTGGGTAGATCACATCATCTAGTTCGAGACCAGCCTGGACAACATGGTGAAATCCTGTCTCTACTAAAAATACAAAAATTAGCTGGGTGCAGTGGTGTGCACCTGTAGTTCCAGCTACTAGGGAGGCTGAGGCAGGAGAATCACTTGACCCCAGGAGGCAGAGGTTTCAGTGAGCAGAGAGATCACACCACTGTACTCCAGGCTGGGTGACAGAGACTCCATATCCAAAAAAAAAAAAAAAAAAAAGAACAAACAAAATACTTAGAGTGCAGACTCTGAAAATAATCAGATAAATGGACAAAATATTTAAATTATAATGGTAAGGAAAATCAGGGATAAAGGGTCACTTGACCCATAGCTCCAATTCCTTTGTAAGCGCACAGTAAAGTATATTATTTCACACGGCTATGTGGTATTATTTTTCTTATGTTAATATCACTCATTGGGAATACATAATTTCTCATTTATGTTTAGTGGTTTGTGTCTTCCACTTATCAGTATCAGAATCCCTAGATTAAAATATTTTCTATAGAGAGAGTTTTACAAACTACCTGAAAATCCTCATAACAAAACCTCTTCCATTTTAATTCATTTCAAAGATATTTTAATTAGCTACCATAAACTAATTCATATAACAGACATAGAGCACTGGAGTTAAGGGAGAACTCTAAGCCAGAGCCTCCTGTAATGACCCGTCTTTTTGCATAATAAACCCAAAGTACGCATGCGGAGGTTTTTGCTTGTTTGTTTTTCCCTGTGGAGGTAGTTTTGTGTACATATCCTTCTTTGTTACTTGACGTATTTTTAAGCTACAACAACTTCAAATATGCAGCAAAAGGACTCTGGTAACAAATGACCTATGTTGCTGAGGATGTTAAATCTGAGCTGCTGAAAGAAATACTACCATACTAACTGACACATTCGATCTTTAAAAAGAAATGTATATCTAATTATATAAATTAAATAGAGCAGATATCAAAGTAACACCTGAAATAGACATTGAATACATAGTTTTTATAAAAATAGTATTCATTTCTTATACCATTGTTTTTAGCATTAATATATAAAAGGAACTACTAAAAATCTTTGAGGTTTTTGCTATGGTTTTATTTTTTCCTTTTTGCAAGTGCAGATTGACTTATTAATAGGCTGAGAAAACCATTTAAAATGGAAAATATCAGTATGCATTGCACATACAATTGTTAAATATTATTTTATACTCTTTAAACCTGTGGGTCAGAGTCCCCATATTTGACAGCCATTGTACTAGAGTGCTTGGCAAAAAAACCCAGAGTACTCTTGCATAAATATCCTCTTACAATGTTATTTAAAGGGAAATTATAGCCCTATGTCTTAGCTTGGGTTGCTATAAGACTAGGTGGCTTATAAGCAATGGAAAGCGTCTCAAGGTCTTTAAGGAGGGTCTCTAAAAGCTCTTATAATGATGTCCGTCTCAGTCTCAAAGACCTTGAGATCCTTTTAAAGATGAAATGCATCCCCCTAATACTAATATCATATCCATTTCTAGAAGTACAGAATTGTTGGATTTTGTTACTATTCACTATCTGACTCTAGGCTATATTCCAACCCAAGCCTCTCTGTAGTCTTTAATCTCCTATAAGATGCATTTCTTTCTCAATGTCTCTCACTCAGTATCTCTCACACATGCACTCTCCCTCTCTCTCTCCCTGTTCATCTCTCATATTTATGGTATATGAATGCTTGTAGTATAGTGGCTTATGTCATTTGATTGTTTCAAAGGATCCCCAAGAATTCAATTCTTCCCACTGAATGCCTACCAAATGCTAAGCACATTTACAGATATTATCAAGTATAATCCTCACAGTACATTTGTGAAAAAAGATACAATTGCCTATCATGAATTATCACACTTAGGCCCAGAGTGGCAAACGAGGTTGGGGAGATAGTGTCCTCACCGCTTTAGAGGAAGACCAACTGAAATTTATAAACTTGCACAAATCACAGAGAACAGTGGAAGCAGGATCTGACTTGTAGTTTAGTCCTTGTTGTTTCCCCCTGTTACCTCACTGACCAAACAAGAAGTCTTGTTCATGTACCATTTGCACTTCTTTGGAGAAATGGCATGAGAGTTAGGCAGAGTGAATATATTATGAATATTTTCGTCTGATGCAGTGGCTTCCAAGAGTGTTTTTGCTGCACATTAGAAGTTGTAGCAGCTTCAAACAAATGAGAGTGATATGTGTTGTTTTTCTTCTCTAACAACACCAATAGTAACAATAATAGACTTCTTGTTTGTGAGGGGTGTGTGTGTGTGTGTGTGCAGTTTTTTTCTCATTTTGATTAATGCAGGAAGCTGGATATAAAGCCCTGAGTATTTCAGCTGCTCCTGTAACAACTATAAAAAAAATTGATTTGTCCTATTATTATTCCTAAAGTGCTAAGTTTTGAGATGATAAATTATTCCATTCTCAACAATATTCAACTTCTAATCGAGTCTGAAGTGGATGAGACTGCCGTATTCTAAGATTTGAGTAAAGGATGCTACACGCTGCTGTGATGAGGAGAGTAAAAAGCACTTAAAATAAATGATCTGCCTAAGGGATTCACATTTATGATTGATTATTGATCTCTGGAAGAGCCTGCTACAAGTAGGAAATTTTCTGCATTAAATTGTATATTCCAGAACATGATCCAAGCATCCTTACATATAACCTGAACATTGTAACATTAAAGAGACTTTAACTCTTCATTTTATGTGACTTCACTGCTGCATTTGACACTGTTGACAATCTGTTCTCAAAACTCTCTTTTCCAGGTTTCTGACACTTTATTTTTATGGTACATCTACTTGCCTTTTGACAAGTTCTCCTTAATTGAATCTTCTTCCTTCAATCTTCTCACTCTGGGTGTATTGAAGGCCAGTCCTTGCCCCTCTGCTTGCTTTATTTTCACAGTCTTTCTATGGCAGTTTTCTCACAATTTTTATCTGAATTACTTCCTGAAGCAATAGTGAATTAACACAGATTTATCCCATCCTGTGTTTAATCTTAAAAATGTATGTATACTTTATATTCTATTTCATAATACTTCATTGTATGAGGGCATACCAGTTTTTCTTAATTGCAAAACGTTTTAAACATTTTTTCCAGATCTTGGAATATACTCCCAAAAGCTATATCATTATATCTTATGGCTTTATGCACTGCCTGGCCTCCTGCCTTGGAGCAGAAATATAATCTGAATAGCACTGTCTTAAATTATGTTTCTTTCCAACCCAGACATACAACCTAAATCTGGGCAAAATGCAGTCTAATTAGAGTTTTACTTAGCAACTCTGACAATCTGAAAACCAATGTGTTTAACGTCTGACATATAACCTTCCTTTCCAGAATGACCATCTCCTCTCTGGAAGTGATATCAAGACATACTTGGCAAAATGATTAAAATTTTCAGTATCGTTTTCAAGTTCTCTTTTACTGGGGGTATACAACTGTTACATCTTGTTATTGTGCCCCACTTCTCTTCCTTAGTCCTTCATAGTGTAGTATCTTCTATAATACACACAGGAACTTTCACCTTTTTGGAAGTCACAGACTCATTCTATAATCAAAAGCTTATGTATCCATCCCCAGAAGTTGTTTACTATGCACACGTTGTTTTACGGGTATTCAAACTATCTACCCTATAAAATGATGTATAGCTAGCTTCCTTTCCTTCAACACCTCCTGAAAATTGGTGATCAGATTTATCTTCCTAAAACACTGTCTTTATCAAGTCATTATCCCACTCAAAAATTTTTGTAGCACTCAACTACGTGGAGAATAAAATGGAAGAGTGGTATGATGTTTACCATACATCAGGGTTTATATGGCTCCGCTACTTTATACATATTATACTTAATATACATAATAAACCTATATGATAATATTATCTTCTGTTTATAAAGAAGAAACAGAGAATTGGGATTCAAATCCAAGTTTTTCTTACTTCAAAACTTCTCCTTTTTCTCTTACTCCAACCTGCCTTCATTATGCCATTTTGTTTAAAATGCAAACAATTCTCTTAACCCTGCACAAAGGATTTTCCCCTAAAACTTCTTCCAACTTTGTCTTCCATGCTTCTCTTTTTATAGACACTATTTCAGCTGGAATTATCTTGTTATTCTCCCCAAAATCTTGCCATTCACACCCACGCTTTTTTGTATGTTGTGTCTTCACCCTAAGGCCTTTGCCTCTCTAATCTAATTCCTTGTTATTTTCTAGGGCCCAATTAAATCATGATTTCCTCTGTCTTGACTTTCCCTATGAATATCCAGTTGATACTTTTAATCATATGCTATATTTTCATTTTTCAATATTTTGTCTATAATCATTTTGTATTATTATATAAAATAACACGTTTGTATTCTCCCATTCCATTAAAATGTAGGCAGTTGAGGGAGCTACATAATTTAACTTACAAATAGCAGGGGCTTTCTATATTTATTGAATGAGTGACTGTGTATGTATTCATAAGTGACCCATTTTCCAGGCATTAACCTCAGCCACAATTATTTAATCTTTATTTTCTCTAAGTTAATCCCTTTGTGAATTCTTTATGAAGTGGTATAGCAAAGATTCTTGATTTTTCCTTTAAAATGGTATTAAAGTACTCACTTTAACCACACTGGAAATATATATTGAACCCTAAAGAGAGCCCTTCATTTAATAGAGTGGAAAGGGAAATTTCACTCAACTCTGTGGTTCTCAAATAGGCCATTAGGCTTTCCTTCTGTCAATATCAATGTTCCTCAATCAGAATAAGAGACTGTTCAGGCTTGCCTTTAATAAACAATAGAAGTAGATCCTGTTCACACTTGAAAATCTGTTAAGTCATGTGCTTAGGGTTAACTGGTTAGGACATTGACATGGAATGTTGAGAGGTTTGTCAAACATGCCCACAGGTTCACCATTTGCATAATCCTAAATGGAGTATTCCCATTTGGGGAGCTTTGTATAGCTGTAAGCAGGAAATATGTACATTACTCCTGTCAGAATAAAGGGGAAGAAATTTTTTTTCCCAGTAATCATATAATAAATCAAAGGCAGGGCCTAATATGCAAAGAATGCTTCTTTGCTTCTAATTTAAATGCCATAGAATTTGTTCTGTCCTTATATGTAAAAGAATTGGGCCCTCTAAAGAGAAATGAAAAACAGTAAATGTTTGATTCTCTTTTTTATTTATTTTTTTTATTTTTCAACTTTTATTTTCGATTCAGGAGGTTCATGTGCAGGTTTGTTACAAGGGTATACAAGGGGATATTTTATGACGCTGAAGTTTGGGTATGAATGAACCTGTCACCCAGGCAGTAAGCATAGTACCCAATAGGTAGTTTTCCAGCCCTTTTTCCCCTTCCCTCCTGCTTTTAGTAGTCCCTGGTGTGTATTGTTCCCATCTTTATGTCCATGTATATCCAGTGTTTAGCTTCCACTTATAAGTGAGAACACGAAGTATTTGGTTTTCTGTTTCTGTGTTAATTCACTTAGGATAAGTGACCTCCAGCTGCAACCATGTTGTTGCAAAGGACATAAATTTGTTGTTTTTTTATAGTTTCATAGTATAAAAAAAAAAAAAAAACGGGATTGGCTAAGGAAAATGTGGTACATAGTATATAGTACCATATATGATACATAGTGTGAATGTACCATATTTTCCTTAGCCAATCCACTGTTGCTGGACACCTATGTTGATTCTGTGTCTTTGCTATTGTGAATAGCACTGTGACAAACATGAGTGTTTGTATCTTTTTGGCAGATCAATTTATTTTCTTCTGGGGATATAGCCAGTAAAGAGATTACTGGGTTAAACAGTAGTTCTAGCTTTAAAGAAATCTTCAAGCTACTTTCCACAGTGACTGAACTAATTTACATTCCCAGCAACAGGGTATGAGTTCCCTTTTCTTCACAGCTTCACCAGCATCTGTTATTTTTTGTTTTTGTTGTTGCTTTTTGCAAAAGAACTTGGTCACTTTTATTCTGGAACAAAGTATAGTGCAAGGAAATTAAAGGAATTTCACTGTTTCCAAGATAAGCCTGTTACATGAGGAGAGCTATGAAACATGTAATTTATTTTCACAGTTTTCCCAACATTCATGATTTAAAAGGTAACTAGAGCTTATTTCTCCTATCCAACTCAATAGCATGTTTCCTATCATCACTGCCCAGTTAAAAATCATATTCTGCCTGAGAATTTATATAGATGAGTGAGGTTTTATAGGTTTTATACATTATGTGTGAAGGGATAAATCCATTCTTTTAAAAAATATAAGTATTTTTTGTTTCAAGAAGTTTTTGGGAAACAGGCAGTGTTTGGTTATACGAATAAGTTGTTTAGTGGTCATTTCTGAGATTTGGCACACCCATAAACCAAGCAGTGTACACTGTACTCAATATGTACTCATTTAACCCTCACCAGCCCTGCCCTTTCCCCTGAACCCCCAAAGTCCAATGTATTATTCTTATACCTTTGCATTCTCATAGCTCATCTCCCACATATGAGTGAGAACATACAATGTTTTGTTTTCCATTCCTTAGTTACTTCACTTAGACTAACAGTCTCCAATTCCATCCAGGTTGCTGTGAATACCATTATTTCATTCCTTTTTATGGCTGAGTAGTATTCCACATTTTCTTTATCCACTCATTGATTGATGGGCATTTGGCTGGTTCCATATTTTTGCAATTGCAAATTGTGCTGCTATAAATACACATGTGCAAGTGTGTTTACATATAATGACTTCTTTTCCTCTGGGTAGATACCTAGTAGTGGGATTGGTGAATCAAATGGTAAATCTACTTTTAGTTCTTTAAGGAATCTCCACACTGTTTTCCATAGTGGTTGTACTAGCTTACATTTTCACCGACAGTATAAAAGTGTTCCCTTTTCACCACATCCCCGCCAACATGTTTTTTGTTGTTG
Source organism: Cacajao melanocephalus (assembly GCA_963573385.1). Lineage (NCBI taxonomy): Eukaryota > Metazoa > Chordata > Mammalia > Primates > Pitheciidae > Cacajao > Cacajao melanocephalus. Next base: position 9,075 of record CAUYLG010070397.1, read on the forward strand.
TTGTTGTTTTTGTTTTTTTTTTGCTTATGGCCCTTTTTGCAGGAGTTGAGGTAGCATCACATTGTGGCTGTGATTTGCATTTGCCTGATCATTAATGATGTTGAGCGTTTTTCCATATGTGTGTTGGCCATTTGCATATCTTCTTTTGAGAACTGTCTATTCATGTTTTTAGCCCGTGTTTTTGATGGGTTGGTTGTTTTGTTCTTTCTGTTTGAGTTCTTTGTAGATTCTGGATATTAGTCCTTTGTCAGATGTATAGATTGTGAAGATTTTCTCACACTCTGTGAGTTGTCTGTTAACTCTGCTATTATTATTATAACTTTTTTTTTTTCTGTGCAGAAGCTTTTCGGTTTAATTAAGTCTCATCTATTTATCTTTGTTTGTGTTGCATTTGCTTTTGGGTTTTGGTGTTGAAGTCTTTGCCTAAGCCAATATCTAGAAGGGATTTTCCAATGTTATCTTTCAGAATCTTTATGGTTTCAGGACTTAGATTTAAGTCCTTGATCCATCTTGCATTGATTTTTCTATAGGGTGAGAGGTGAGGATCCAATTTCATTCTTCTACATTCAACTTGCCAATTATCCCAGCACCATTTGTTGAATAGGATGTCCTTTACCCACTTTAGGTTTTGGATTGCTTTGTTGAAAATCAGTTGTTTTTATTTGGCTTTATTTCTGGGTTCTCTATTCTGTTCTATTGGTCTACGTGCCTATTTTTATACAAGTATCATGCTGTTTTGGTGACTATGGCCTTATAGTACAGTTTGAAGTTGGGTAATGTGGTGTCTCCAGATTTATTCTTTTTGCTTAGTCTTATTTCAGCTCTGCAGACTCCTTTTTGGTCTCATAGAAAATTCAGGATTTTTTTTTTCTACTTCAGTGAAGAATGATGGTGGTATTTTGTTGGGAATTGCATTGAATTTGTATATTGCTTTTGGCAGTATGGTCATTTTCACAATATTGATTCTACCCATCTAAGCATGGGAATGTTTTCCCATTTGTTTGTGTTGTCTGTGATTTCTCTCAGCAGTGTTTTGTAGTTTTCCTTGTAGAGGTTGTTCAAATCCTTGGTTAGGTATATTCCTAAGTATTATATATATATATATATATATATATATATTTGCAGCTATTGGGAAATAGGATGGGTTCTTGATTTGATTCTCAGCTTGGTCACTGTTAGTGTATAACAGAGTTACTGATTTATGTAATTTTGTATCCTGAAACTTTGCAAAATTCATTTACCAGTTCTAAGAGCTTTTTGGATGAGTCTTTAGGGTTTTTTAGGTATAGTATGACTTCCTCTTTACCAATTTGGATGCCTTGTATTTCTTTCTCTTTTCTGATTTATCTGGCTAGAACTTGCAATACTATGTCGAGTACAAGTGGTGAAAGTGGGAATCCTTGTCTTCTTCCAGTTCTCATGGGGAATGCTTTCAAATTTTCCCTATTTAGTATGGTGTTGGCTGTGGTTGTTGTAGATGGCTTTCATTACCTTAAGGTATGTCTTTTCTATGCTTTTTTCTGCATCTATTGAGTTGTATCACGTGATTTCTGTTTTTAATTCTGTTTATGTGGTAGATCACATTTACTGACTTATATATATTAAACTATCCCTGCATCCCTGGTATGAAACCCACTTCATCATGGTGGATTATCTTTTTAATATGCTGTTGCATTTGGTTAGCTAGCATTTTGTTGAGGATTTTTACATCTATGTTCATCAGGGATATTGGTCTGTGGTTTTCTTTTTTTGTTATGTCCTTGCCTGGTTTTGGTATTTGGGTGATAATGGATTCACAGAATGCTTTAGGGAGGATTTCCTCTTTCTCTGTCTTTTGGAATAATGTCACTAGGATTGGTATCAATTCTCGTTTGAGTATTTGATAGAATTCAGCTGTCAATCCATCTGGTCCTGGACTTTTTTTGTTGGAATTTTTTAAAATTACCATTTCAATCTCACTGCTTGTTATTGGTCTATTTAGAGATTCTACATCTTCCTGGTTTAATCTGAGAGGGTTGTATATTTTCAGGAATTTATCATCTCCTCTAGGTTTTCTAGTTTATATATGTAAAGATATTCATAGTAGCCTTGAATACTCTTTTGTATTTCTTTAGTATCTGTTGTAATATCTCCCGTTTTGTTGCTAATTGAGCTTATTTGAATCTTCTCTCTTCATTTCTTGCTTACTTTTGCTAATGGTCTAGCAATTTTATTTATCTTTTCAAAGAACCAACTTTTTGTTTCATTTGTCTTTTGTATTGTTTTTGTTTATCTGTTTGTTTCAATTTCATTTAATTCTGCTCTGATCTTAGTTATTTCTTTTCTTCTGCTGGGTTTGGGTTTGACTTATTTTTGTTTCTCCAGTTCCATGAAGTATGACCTTAGATTGTCTTTTGCGCTCTTTCAGACATTTTGATGTAGGCATATAATGCTATGAACTTTCCTCTTAGGACTGCTTTTGCTGTATCCCAGAAGTTTTCATAGGTTGTGTTACTATTATCTTTCAGTTCAAAGAATTTTTAAATGTCCATCTTGATTTCATTGTTGACCCAATGATCATTCATGATCAGGTTATTTAATTTCCATGTATTTGAATGGTTTGAGAGTTCCTTTTGGAGTTGATTTCCAGTTTCATTTCACTGTGGTCTGAGAGAGTACTTGATATAATTTTTTCTCAAATTTACTGAGATTTGTTTTGTGACCTATCTCATGGTCTATCTTAGAGAATGTTCCATGTGCTGATGAATAGAATGTATACTCTGCAGTTGTTGGGCAGAATGTTCTATAAACATCTGTTAAGTCCATTCGTTCTTGGGTATAGTTTAAGTCCATTGTTTCTTTGTTGACTTTGTCTTGATGACCTTTCTAGTGCTGTCAGTGGAGTATTAAATTCCTGCACTATTATTGTGTTGCTGTCTACCTCATTTCTTAGGTCTATTAGTAATTGTCTTATAAATATGGGAGCTCCAATGCTAGGTGCATATATATTTAGAATTGTGAAATTTTCCTATTGGACTAGTCCTTTTACTACTATATAATGTCCCTCTTTGACTTTTTAAACTTCTGTTGCTTTAAAGTTTGTTTTGTCTAATATAAGAAGAGTTACTCCTGCTCTCTTTTGGTGTCCATTTGCATGGAATACTGTCTTCCGCTCCTTCATTTAAGTTTATGTGAGTCCTTATGTGTTAGGTGAGTCTCCTGAATACAGCAGAAACATGGTTGGTGAATTTTTATCTATTCTGCCAGTGTGTATCTTTCAAGTAGAGCATTTAGGCCATTTACATTCAATGTTAGTATTGAGATGTGAGGTACTATTCTATTCATTGTGCTATTTGTTGCCTAAACACCTTTTTTTTCCTTTGTGTAATTGTAATATAGATTCTGTTGGATTTATACTTTAAGGAGCTTCTATTTTGGTGTATTTTAAGAATTTGTTTCAAGATTTAGAGCTCTTTTTAGGAGTTTTTGTAGTGCTGGCCTGGTAGTGGTGAATTCTCTCACCATCCGTTTGTCTGGAAAAAGACCGTTATCTTTCCTTAATTTATGAAGCTTAGTTTTGCTGGATAAAAAATTCTTGGCTGATAATTGGAAGAGATATCTGCACTTCTCTGTTTGTTGCAGTTTTATTGACATTAGTCAAGATATGAAATCAAGCTAAATGTATATGAACAGATGAAAAGGTTTTATAAACTGATGTGTGTGTGTATATATATGTATGTATATATATGCATGTATGTATGCATGTGTGTATGTGTATGTCCCTCTCTATATAAATATATATATATATATATATATATATAATGAAGTATTATTCAGCCTTCATAAAGAAGGAATGCTTCCATGCCTTCCACATGTGACAATATGAATAAATCTAGAGGGCACTATGCTAAGTGAAATGAACCGGAACCAGGAAGACAAATCCTGCATGATATCACTTACATATGGAATCTAAAAAGTTGAACTCTTAGGCATCAATATTTTTAAAGCAGGATAATTTCTCCTGATAATATAAGTTTCTAGTTTTTCCAGAAAGATAGCAAGAATTACAGTGCTGGGTCAAAATGGCACAATAGTCTGAGGCTAAGGCCCACTTCAGTTGGAGTACACATTCTTCTGTTACTTCAGTCTCTGCTCAGAACACTTTATTCACAGCTGGTCCCCTCTTGTTTCCCTGCAGGTACTTATGTGTGTGACATGCATGTGTGTTTTTCAAAGAGCAAAAGTCTTTGTAAGTATAGGAGCATACCGAAATAAAGAAAAATACAGCTTTTTAAAGATGGTAAGAGATTCTTCAAAAGCTATTTCCTTTTGCATTGTTGACCTGCTTGACTTAATAAAGCAGATATGAATACGTAGAGAAATACAAAAAGAAAATAAATTTAAAGGAGGATGAAATAAGAAATCCTCTTTCATTTTTGCTCCAAATTTTCCATTCCTATATTACTTAATTGAAACGATTACTAACAGTTTTATATACATCCTTCCATATGTGTTTCTAAGTGTGTGTGTAGGTACGCATACATGTATGCACCCACCATTTACATAAATGGTATCAGAATACATGTCTTATTCCACGACTTTTTTTTACATAAGAATAGAGCCCTTTCCATATACGTACACAAAAATCTGCTCCAAATTTTGATCGTGACATAATATTTAAAATGCAAATTATTAGTTTATTGAACCATTCCATCGCTGATACACATTTAGGCTGTTTCTAGTTTTTTACTGTTTGAACAACAACATGACCATATTTATACATATTTCTTGATGCACATTTGTCAATGTGTATGCAGGATGAACTCATTCTAAGTTGTACTATGGGGTCAAAATAAGTGCATGTTTTAGAGTGATTAATATGGCTGGACAAAAAAACTTGATCATTAATCCTTGCCAAATGTTAAAGGCTTTCTCCTGATAGTTAGGTGAAGTATGGATCTGGCTAGATTTTGGTGAGGGCTCCCCAAATATAATATGACATTTTCATTTGATAAGAATATTTGTCTTGGTTATGTTCTCCCAACATGCTAATTTAAACTGTTTAGTGTCAAAAACAAAAAGAATTGCATCCGCTGCTAGCTTCTCTCCCCTTCCCCTGCCACACACATTCTGGTATAGCTGTCTCTGAAAGGTAGACTGGACGTCTTTTACTTGTGATGAAGATGACAATAGAGACAGAACTCGTCCTCATCGCAACAAATCAGATGCCTAGAAGAGAAGCCAAATGGTCGAGAAGCAGGGCTTTGTGCCAAAATCCTAAGAGGCAGGAAGTGCCCTGGGATATGCTCCAGCTGTAGCGGAAATGTGAGAAGCCTCAAATGGTTAAAAGGAAATAGCCTGCTGAAGGACAGACAAGTGTGTGGCAGGATGTGTTGCTACAAAGAATGTCTCTAACTCTTTGTTGTTAAGTCATTTAATACTGTGCATATCCATTTGCTTTTTACTGAATTTTACTGCATAAGGAAAAGGTTATGGGATATAGACATTTATTTCACCTCTTCTGCTGATGCCACACCTTTGCATCTTACCTGTAACTTCCCTGTGAAAACACCACTGAAGAGGCAATGAGTTATCAAATGGCTATTTTTTTCCTCCAAAATAATATTTCACTAATACCTGTGTTTGGAAATTTATACAGAATTCCAATTACATATTTACTATAAAATGTAATATTTATTCTAGGAGAAGGTATGTCCTATTATTCAATAATAGTTTTGTCCAAAGGGCAAATATTAACAGAGATTAATGGATTCACCCTTTTAGCATCTACACAACATGGGAAAGGGCAAATAACATTATTCTCATTAAAGATTACTATATTTGATAGAACAAGTATCAGTATATTTTAAGCTTAACTGAACATAATTTACGAGTGGAGAAATCTAGACTATTCATAACAATAGCTTTCATTTGTGGAGTATCGGCAATTCTCAAAACACTTTCACATAACGTAACCGGAACGACATCAGCAACCTTGTGAGTTTTGCAGAACAGGTGCTAAATTTGATTTGTCAATGTTACCTCAAGTTCATTTGTAAAAGGTCAGTGTATAAATGAATTCAATAAGCAATTCTGAGATTAGAAATCTTAGTAAGTGTATTACCCAAGACCATACTTGTTAGTAACAGACCAAGGCCAACATTTCCACAGAGTTCAAGGACAGAACTACTTACCTCCTACTTGCTTTTACCTTCTTTCTTCAGAGAGAATAGGTGTTCTATCCTGTGAGGTTTCTCTCTTGCCCTCCCTGTCAGTAACGGGCATTAAGACTTCCAAACCACTCTCCACAATGAGAAACTTTTCCTCATACCGAATTACTCACTCTGCTGTCACTTGGCATTAGCTGTACTGTTATTGTTTTGTTTTGTTTGAGACAGAGTCTTGCTTTGTTGCCCAGGCTGGAGTGCAATGGAGCAATCTTGGCTCATGGCAACCTCTACCTCCTGGGTTAAAGCAGTTCTCCTACCTCAACCTCGCAAGTAACTGGGACTGTTGGCGCACACCACCACACTCGGCTAATTTTTGTATTTTCAGTAGAGACGGTGTTTTGCCATTTTTTCCAGGCTGGTCTCAAACTCCTGACCTCAGGTCATCCACCCACCTCGACCTCCCAAAGTGCTGGGATTACTGGTGTGAGCCACTGCACCCGGCTAGTTTTCGATCCATCAAAGAAATAGTATTTCCAAGTTGAAAAGAATAAAATATATCTGAAAAGGTGCAATAGAACCAAAACAAAAGTGAAGAGAAAGAATAAAATAGTAGCTATCAGTTTTTAATGAATTCACACAGGAAAACTTGGTGTGGTGAACAGAGTTGCATTGAACTTTGAGTGCTATTCTGAGTTTTGCATTTCTAGCTGTGTGAAATAAGAGCAAAATATTTTTTAGCTACTTTGAACCTTGGTATCTTCAATGATAAAATATGAATGATGATAGCTATATGTCATGAGGTATTTTTTAAGAGTTAATATAATGTATGTAAAATGGTTGTACCTCATAAGTTCTTAATAAATTGTAGCACTAATTAATAAAGTATAAAATCAGCTTGCTGAATTGACTTACATGTCATGTAATATCTAGAATACATTGTTAATTAGTAAGTGATTTACCAGAATTTATAGGGGCAGGGAAACAGTGAGTACTAAGACTGAGCAAATATTCACTGAAATCAAATGATGCTATACAAATCTCACTTTCTTTAGAGTGTGATGTTAGATCAGGGACCAGCAAACCACAGCACACAGGCCAAATCTGGCATGGAGTCTGTTTTCGTATCTGAGAACTAAACCTTCTTTTTCTATTTTTAAACAAGCAAACCAAAAACACAGAAGAATATTTCTTCACATGAAAATTACACAAAAATCAAATTTGAGTGTTCATAATCAAGTTTACTGGAACATAGCCACACTGATGCATTAGTCATATAAGGCAGCGTTTGCATTAAAATGACACTCCGTGGAACAGAGACCATATGATCTGAAAAGCCTAAAATCTTTACTTTGTGGGCTTTTATGGAAAAACTTTGCAGATTCTGTACTAGAATATTAGGTTACAGAAATTTCCCAGACACATTATTTCTGTATTTAAGAAACAGTTTAACAAAGCCGACATGCCATCTGTCTAACAAACATAAGTGCTTCCTCTACATATGCTCGGCTAAATTCTGAAAGATGGCAGCCCACCATAGATTATATTTCCTAGGCCTCTTTTGTCTAGATGGGCCATATGACAAGTTTTGCCAATGGAATGTGAGTGAAAATGATGAGCATCCTTTCTAGAGAGGGGTTTTAAGAAGCAGATGTTCCTTCCAGCTAACTGAAACAGAAGACTCAAAGACCCTAAGAATGACAGAACCATAAAATAAAAGGAGGCTGGGTGCCTGGATCACATGTGGACGAGAGCTATGCACCTACTGAAAACATCTGGTTTGTACTGTTGAGTGGCAAATGAAGTTCTACTGTTTAATCATTGAAACTTGGAAGTTTGTTCATTATAGCAATTAATATTTTCCTAACTATTTGACTTCTCAAGATATCCTCCTCGGAAAAATACAGGAATATGTCTGAATAACAATACTGGAATGAATTCATAGGTGAAAAACTGTGCCCAAACATAGTTGAGTAATCAATTAATGCTGACATGGGCACAATAGGTATACCACAGAGTTTTCCTATCCTTGACCGTATTCTGATAACCAATTCTGTGAAACTCAATGAGCATTTAGAAATGTTTTGAAGACTGCCTGCCCTTGGAAGAGTTATGTTTTAGTTTTTTAAGTCAGTGGATAGGATCATTGGTACAAATTTTATAAAGACACAGTCAGCTCAGTATAAAGAATAATTAAAAATAAAAAGAGAGACAGCTGCCTGAAAGGAGCCCCCTTGGAATTTAGTGTGCCTGCCACAAAGTGGTCAAGGAGTACATGAAGAGCTTTCATTATTTTGGCAGAAAAAGGGTTCATAATTATTCAGGAAGTTGAATTAACGATTCCTTCGATTCCTCTTAACTTTTGATGATTTAATTTCATCACTAAATGTTTTGTTATTTTTATCCTAGACTTACTATTTAGTATCAGGAAATAGACAAATCAACGCGACGAAAAGACAGTGCTGCCACTGATTTTCCATAAATTGACTACATTCACAGGTCATAAATATATAATCCAGGAACTCTTAAGTTAGTCATTCTGTCATACAGTAAATAAGGTACAATGGAGAAAAGAAAGATAACTCAAAGGACTGGTATATTTGTTATGATATATTCATCTGCAAGTAGGATAGTAGCAATTTTATTATTTAAGTTGCTTAAATGCCAGAGGTACTTAATAATTTCACATCAAAAAGTTCAAACCTAGCTGAGACCACATTATAACAAAAAGTTAATATCATATGCATAAGATGTATTAATAATTATGTAACAATTAATAAATGTATAAGACAACTGATATCATTTATATTCTGATATTATACACTGGGCAGGGATCATCACTTCTTTGTTTTTTGGTCCAACACGCGTAGTCTATCGTGAGAAAACATTGGATAAGCTCAAATTATGTGACAGTCTAGTAAATAATTAACTAGCACTCTTCCAAAGTGTGAAGATCATAAAAGACAGTAATGATTAACAAATTGTCCGCCGAGGCAGTGTCTCACTTCTGTAATCCCAGCACTTTGGGAAGCTGAGATGGGCAGATCACCTGAGGTCAGAAGTTTGGTATCAGCCTGGCCAAAATGGTGAAACCCTGACTCTACTAAAAATGCAAAAATTAGCCGGCATGGTGGCAGGCGCCTGTAATCCCAGCTACTCGGAAGTCTGAGGCAGGAGAATCGCTTGAACTCGTCAGGAGGCGGAGGTTGCAGTGAGCCGAGATCGCGCCATTGTACTCCAGCCTGAGCAGCAAGAGTAAAACTCCATCTCAAAAAAAAAAATGTCGCAGAAATAAGGGACTAAGGAAACACGACAGTTAAGTTCTATTTCGGAACCTGCATTGGATCTTGGAATAGGGGGAAGAAAGATATTAGCAGAAAAACTTGTAGAATCCAAACAGCTATAGTTTGGTTAACATTATCATACCAATGTTAAGTCTTATTTCTGATAATTGTACTATGGTTATACAAGATCTTAACATTGAGGGAAGCTGGCTGAAGGCTATCCAGAAACCCGCTACTAATTGTGCAAATTTTCTATAAGTTTAAAATTATTTCAAAAATAAAAAAAGGAAAAAAAAATATTGGTCATTCCAGATACAGTGTAATAACACAGAAACATCATCAGAGACCCAAGAATTTTTTCTGCCTCTTCATTCTGCTACCCTTCCACGTTGCTTTTAGTTTCTAGGCTCATTTGCATACTGGATGCTCTCCACTGTACTTCAGATCCACGTAGCTCCATCCTGTTCTGTTCCCAGGAAAACAGCCTTCTATGAATTAAATCAACTGGACATCCCTGTCCTATGGCTTATGTTAAGGCAATGCTAGCAGATAAAATTGTCAGAAGAGTGAGAATTTAGGTAGATTATTCCCCTAGCTCTTTCCATTTTAGGCTACGGTTTGTAAGAGCCTGAGGTCCTCTACCTAAAGCCCTGATGTCAGCTCTTCTAGGGCACCCCCCTCTTAAAGCTGTACTCACAGTTCTGGTAATCATCCTCTCCTCTTGCATCTTCAGCTGTAGGGTGCTATCTATATTCCTCCAGTTCCCTTTTACCCTGCTCGCTCTTTACAAAATTCATAATTACCGTATTTGTATGTGCCATCTCATTCTTGCCTAAACCCTGACTGATACATCTCCTCACAGTAACAAAATAGGCCATGTAATTCCAAGCATCATGTTGTCCTTCATGTAATTAGAGAGGCAAGAATGGATAACGTCTATGAGGCGTGAGAAAAGTGTCTGCTGTATATGGTTCCAATTCTAGCTGCATCACTCACTGGCTTCATAGTATGTCTGGCACATAGTAGGTATTCATATTCAGTATCTTGTTAATAGAAAGTTAATCCTGTTGCTCAGGATAAATACTCTCTAGTCATTCTTTACTCACTTTCTTTCTGACCCCAAAGCCATTAGCAGCTCTGCCTCTAAATATGTCTATATCCATCCATCAGTTTTCATTCTCTGCACCATCACAGTCCTAGTTTACCATCTGTCCTTTCAATAATTGCATTTGTCTCCCTACTGTAGCACTCCCTTACACTCCTCCCGTATACGCACACACATGCACACACACACATATTTTCATAGTAACAAGAGAAATCTTTTAAAATGTAATTCAGATCATGTGACTCCTCTGCTCAGAACTCTCCCAATTCACTGAGAGGAAAAGCCAGTTAGTGTCTTGACAATGGCCATAGAATCCTACAAGACTCACCTCCTTCCACTCCTTACCATCCTTACCTTATCAGCGATTGCTTTCTTCTTTGTATGCTGTTCAGCCACACTGGGTTCCTAGCTGTTGCTGAAAATGCCAAGTGTGCTCCCACCTCAGGGTCTTTCCTACTTCCTCTGCCTGGAACTTTCTTCTACCAGACACCTTACTAATCTGCTCCCTCACTTTCCTCTGGTCTTTGCTCAAATATCAGCCTTCCCTGATTACCCTAAATAAAACAAAACTCCATCCTTATATACCACCATCAGCACTTCTTATTTTGATCATTTGCTTTTTTCCATAGAACTGAACCATTATATATATGTGTGTGTGTGTGTGTGTATGTGTGTGCACTATGTGCATGTGTGTGCATATACATATGTACGTGAGTATAGACACACACACATTTTGGGTCTCTCTTTAGAATACAGTATTCTCACTGTCAAAGATTTTGTGGTCGGGCATAGTGGCTCACACCTGTAATCCCAGCACTTTGGGAGGACGAAGTGGGCAGATCACAAGGTCAAGAGATGGAGACCATCCAGGCCAACATGGTGAAACCCCATCTCTACTAAAAATACAAAAATTAGCTGGGTGTGGCACATGCCTTTAGTGCCAGCTACTGGAGAGGCTGAGGCAGGAGAATCCGCTGGGAGGCGGAGGTTGCAGTGAGCCAAAATCACGTCACTGCTCTTTAGCCTGGCGACAGAGCGAAACTCCGTCTCAAAAAAAAAAAAAAAAAGATTTTGTTCAGTGTTATATGCACAGTCCTTAGGATGGTGCTTGGTACATAGAAGATACTCAATAAATATTTGTGAAATAAAGGAATGTATAAATATTAACTGAATGCAAATCTGTACAAATACTTTTTAAAGGTATTTCCCTACTGGGATTTGAGAATATTTCTGCATGTGAGATAAGCAGAGGAAATTCAAACTAAATAACTCCATTGCCTACTAAAGAAGTTGTCCAGAAAAGACAAAGGTGCTGTTCATCACATATTCTTTCAACATTCCTCTCACAGAGCCAACTTGATTGGAGACTTCCTTATACAATCAGAGAAAAGTTTTATGGCTACAGTAAATAAATTTGTATTCCTAAGTAAGCCCAAATGTAAGCAGGAATGCTTAATGATAGATATACCAGGAGGGAACTCTTGCCATACTTCATACATTGCTGACCTGTCAGCTACAACACTTCACACTTGAATGAGGTGCTATTAAAACAATTACCAAGTCATTAACAAGAGCTTTTAAGACCAGTTTTGAAATCACACTAGCAAGAAAATTTGCTTTGATAGTCATATTAGACCACAGTGTGGCCAGGACTTGGACAGTTTTCAACTTCAAGATTCTGTCTCCTGGCTTCTTTTTATTCTTTTGATTCCCAACAACACTCCCAAAGGCAGGTATGAACTACATTTCCAATGTTATTAAAATTTCCTCCATCTAGTCCTGAACTAGTGAAAAACTACTTTGAGAATGTCTTTGGTTTTGAGTGTCCACATTCTGAGGCTTCAGAGAACAGGGAAATGAAAAATTGGAAAAACCAAAGGACAGTCCCTCATTTATACTCTCAGGGACTCAAGAATAAGATTCAACCAAAATTTCTAGCCAGGCATGGTGGCTCACTCCTGTAATCTCAGCACTTTGGGAGGCCGAGGTGGGTGGATCACCTGGGATCAGGAGTTCAAGACCAGCCTGGCCTACATGGTGAAACCCCATCTCTACAAAAAAACCAAAAATTAGCTGAGCATGGTGGCTCTTGCCTGTAATCCCAACTACTTGGGAGGCTGAAGCAGGAGAATCACTTAACTCAGGAGGCAGAGGTTGCAGTGAGCCGAGATCATGCCACTGCACTCCAGCCTGGGTTACAGAGTGAGACTCCGTCTCAAAAATAAATAAGTAAATAATTCTGCCCCGTCTTCTAAAATCTTTTATAGCAGTTACTACCACCTGAACCTCAGACACAGTTTCCAAGTTGGTAGACTTGACCTTTCTGTACTTGATTTAACTTTATTCTGCTTACTCCTCTCAAACTTGGGGGCTTCTCTCATCTCATCTCTAACACCCTAATGTTCACCATCCTTCATGCAGACTACAGCTATCCTGAAACTTCCCGGAGACAGCTCACTCACCTTCCTCACCCACAATGCCACACCTAGTCCAAATTACCTTTTAACCCCCCGAGGCAAAAGTTCTATCACTTCTCTGTTAACTAGGTATGTACAGAAAAGAACATATACTTGTATCCTATTCAAAGTAATTTAGACAGATAACAAGTTCCTATTAGGGCTAATCAATAAAATACATATTTGCATTTTAAAGAGGAGGCCAATAAAAATGAATGAACTGGGAGACAGAGATCCAAGATGGTTGACTACTAGTAGCTCAGGATTGTAGCTCCCAGAGAAAGCGTAGAACGAGAGGATGCCACACTTACAGATGAATTTTTGTTGCCCACGGACCAGGAGATTCCCAGTGGAGGAGCCCCACGGGTCACCAGCGTGACTCTTGTGGCCAGCGTGGTGGTTCTCAGTGCAGAGTAAACAGGATTGAGTCCCCTTTTGGTTGACGTTTGGAGCTCTGGGAAGGCAGAGTTGCCTATTTACTTGATTGAAAAAGGAATTCAAGAGGAAAGCCAGACCGGAGATTCCTGGGCAGAAAAGCACCACGAACCTTAATGCCGCTGTTTTAGTCGGCGCAGTGGGTTGCTCAGATTTCGGCGCTGGGAATCAATAAGTTGGATGTCCACTCAGAGACCTAATTTGAAAGTTGGCAATTACAAACAACAGGTGGATAAACTTACAATGATGGGAAGAAACCAGCGTAAAAAGGCTGAGAATACTCAAAATCAGAATGTCTCTCCTTCTACAGGGGATCATAGTTCCTTATCAACAAGGGAACAATGCCTGATGGAGAATGAGTGCGA